>NJDD01010252.1:15080-37810 GCA_002245505.1 Calephelis nemesis
TTTATTACAATATTTATGGCAAGACTAGGTAATATGCCAAATACATTCAACGCACAATTGTATTGATAGTGCAGAAATAGTTTAAGAGGTGTATGATATGTATGAATGTCTTAACTTACATTTAAAACTTGCTGTCAGTTCGAATGTATGTTTTACTAACTTCCACTCAGTTACACTCACACATTTTAATATTTTATAAATTGTAGTCTGTGTTATTGTGCTGTATAAACTATATCCGTATAAAGTTTTAACTCAATCGGTTCAGTATTTTATGCGTTATAAAGTAACAAACATCCATCTAACTTTACATACTTTCGCATTTATAAAATTAGTAGGATGCTTTGGTCAGATATGTTTGTTAAGTGGTAATTCTTATAAAGACGAGATTATGTTTTTTTTTCAAACGTATGGCTGATGAAAATTAATCCCCGTATCATGTGGTCATCGCATCACATTAAAATGAATGGACCAATTTCGCTACATATTTTTTGTTGTATTGGCCATTGGTCAAAAGAATCGTATAAAGGCAAACTGGGAACATTGCAGAGAAAGTGGGAAAAACCACACTTCAATTTTTCCATATGAACTGTTAGTAGATGTTAATGTCAAGCGTAAAAGTTCGCAGGGTCGGCTAGTGCAACATATAAAAATCTCCATTTCGCTACTCAAATCTCTACAAATTAGTCTGTGATTCGTGTGAAATAATAGTAAGTGCAAATTAATGAGTAAGTAATAATTAGTAATTAATAACAAAAAAGCGATATACGTAATATAGTAATTTTATTTATAAATCTTTGAAGTTACTAATATTTGCATGTGAGAAAAAAAATCATTTGTCTAAAGCTAGCACACGCAGATGGTTTTGATTTAAAAGTATTGAGGGAAGACACGTCTCTTGAATTTTTAACTCAAAAAAGGAGGTTCTTAATTCGACTTTATGTTTTTCCATAGCTAATTGATTCTGGTGGTTCTTTTCTAGAAAGATAGCTGACGATTCCAATGTGGTCTAAACCACTAGTCGGATCATGATAAAGTTAATAAATTTTTGAGTGAAAAAACATGCTTTTCTAAGCGTAACTCAAAAACTACTAGTGGGAAAATGACATGATAAAATATATGTGAAATGTAATTTCAGAATAATTTGCTACCTTTAGAAAAAATAATTATCAAATCGTGACGTGGTACCCAATGAAATAGTTGGAGAAGATTTTTGCAGTTTTACTGCGCTTATTTATTTGGTCGCTTATTAAGTATAGAATATTTGACATAATTTACAGCAACATATTTTGAAAATTTGTCTTTATTTGTCGTATAAATATAAGAACGAGCTAAGTTTTTTTAAATATTTTACATGTTCTATATGTACGTAACTGTTGCCTGTCATTATTTTTTTTGATTATACATTTTGGTTGGTGCCAGTGGTATTGCTATAAAAATGTATTATTTCATTCTGTAAAATTTTAGTTTGTTTTAAATTTATTTATCAACACTTCCGCATATTTCTATAAGGGGAAGTAAGTGCGGTTTCAACAGACTGTTGTAAATAAAAATTTGAACTTAATATAGATTACATCTTGAAATACTATGAAACAAGCCTATAAAAGAGCAAAGTTTTTGTCTCCAATGCTGCATGAGTTCGTTTCAGGTTATTTTTTCGTATATGAAGAAGCCAAGATATATTTTTTTTTAATTTCGAACACTAATTTTAAATTCATGTGGTCTAGAAGTTTCCTGTTTTTTGCACTAAATGTTATGTATGATGTTTCATAAGTTTTCGTGGTTAATAGGTTACTCTGGAACCACGTACCTTAAGGAATAAGTTCTCTTTGTAGACATTTAATATTTTTTACAAGTTAATAAAATATAATCTG
This sequence comes from Calephelis nemesis, assembly GCA_002245505.1. NCBI lineage: Eukaryota > Metazoa > Arthropoda > Insecta > Lepidoptera > Riodinidae > Calephelis > Calephelis nemesis. The sequence goes on from NJDD01010252.1 coordinate 16,952, forward strand.
TCTATAGTGTGAGTTAATCTTGCATAACAGCTTGGTGAAATTTATTGATGTATATTTAAAACATCAGGGGTCCTAGTATTGAGCCTTGGGGCACACCACATGTACGGGCTTTAGAAGACTTTTTTTTTATCAAACTTAGCAATTTGATAGTCTAGGATTTAAGATTTCAATACTTTGAACACCGTTCTAGTGATGCCTATACTCTGCAACTTCCTTAGTAAAAATGAGTGACTAATAGTATCAAAACCTTTTCTCAAATCAATAAATACTTCTATTGTAGTTACTCAATACATCGTACCATTAAGTGTGTTTGATCTGAAACGAAACCGTTATTGATGATCTGTTATAAATTATTTTCTCCAAAAATTTACACATACAATACAATAGTTTACATTAGATCTCAAAATTACTGTATTATGTTAATTTATACAAGGTTCTAATGTCTATATTATCTTTACTCCTGTAGCGGTAAAAATTTTATTTGTTCATAGATGAATAAATGAATGCAAAATAAAAATTGTTGTTTTTAAGTTTGTTGCCAGATGTTAAATAATAGATTTTATTGTTTATGTTTCTCTTGTACAATATGCTTCATCTTTCTCGATTAAAATTTTAGACCTAGATTCAATCAACAAGTCTTCATGTTTTTAGTGTTGCTGTCAGCTATAAGCTGGTCTATGTTTATGTCACCAAAAACAATTGCTTTTAATTTTTTTTTGGAAATATGTTTAATAGTTATCATAAAATGTTTAAAATTTAAGTACCTACGTTTATAAACACTATAACAATAAGTGCTTGTTTTTCTTAATGTATCTACAAATAATTTTTACCCCGTTGACTGTAAATTGATAAACCACCACCTAAATTGTCAGTTATCAAATTGTGGTAATGCAAACAGTTTTGTACATTGTTGAGCCTGTTGTTCCAATCATACCAACTTTCGGTAGGTAAAATAATACGGATACGTTTTTAAAACAAATGCAGAATTTATATAAGTTCGTTAAATTTTCCTGGTAGCAAATGCTTCTCATGTTACTAAAAAAGTGCTTGGCTTATGTTTATATTCTTATTTCTCGTAGTTAGATAGAATTACATATTTGTTATCAAATTAATTGTTCTTGCTAGATTCTAAGTTTTTAATCATTTAAGGGATTCCTCTAATGCGTTTCATTATAATCTTCTCTTCTCTATTATTTGTTTTTAGCTTTAGTTTTTCCTTTCAATTCTTAAGATAGTTTTTGCTGTTTTGGTTTCTGATTACTATACATTTGATAGTGTCTGGTAGCTTCACTTTGTCTCACACCAACTTCACTGGTTCAGATGACTAAAAAGATACTTTAATTCTGGGATCTTTATTTCGGATAATATTAAACGTGTAGAGGGTTTCAACAGATGCTCAAAACACGTCTGCTGAGTTTCGAGCACCTAGCAACGTGAATGCAATACGAACTTAAAAAAATAGCGAATTTAGTGATTTTAAATTATTTGTTATTATGATAAAAGTATCGAGAGTTCGAGATTTATTTTGTTTATACAGTTGGTTATACCCAGCTTCAGAGAGCGATCAAAATAACTCTGAATCAATGCTCATTGTTTATATTGAACCGATATAGACTACATATTTAGAATATTTCAGCTTGAAAATCATTAAAAAATTATTGTTCAACAACTGAATATCGATTCAGAAATGCATATTTTTTAAATCAAATTTTACATCTTGATGAAGTCGTCTACTAAATAGTAAACTTTTGATGAAATTACTTAGCTGGTCACTTCCTAATTTTCTATAGGTAGCGCTATAATGTGCGTATTCGTAAACTTATAGAAGATGTAACATCTCGACTCAAGACTGTTACTGTTGCCATCCTTGCATCGATAGGTGTTATATATTCTAACAATCAGGAAGTCCATTAATTTGTTTGTTTTACAGTACTGCTATATCCCACTCGGATTGAAAGAAAATGCGAAAGGGCATGCTCCGCTGGTTCGGTCATGTGGAAAGAATGATAGATAAAAGATTGACAAAACAGATATACAATGCGAATGTGGATGGGTATAGGTATCTGGGGTCTCCTAAGATTAACATTACATAATCAGATCATTCGAATATTATCCGAGGGTGATGTCAAAAGTATCCAAAACCGGCGTGTTTGTATGAAAAGGGTAATGATTGTAAAGGAAGCAAGACAGGTTTGTCAGGATCGTGAGGTCTGGCAATCTATACTCTTTGCCTACCCCGTAATGGACTTGGCGTGAAGATATTATTTAAGAACACATATATTAAGAACGGTTAAGTATAAACTATTTAAAAAATTAAACATAATAATTACCCAGGAGTTTAACTGCTTTACTTCGAGTGTGTTTTCTAAATGAGGATTTCGAGTTTGTTCTAGTTGTTTTCGACTGAAGCTTGGTTGCTATTAGTATATACAGCACGAATATTATAGACATTGGTATAACAAAAAATACCATTAAATTGAAGCCTAAAAAATATGCTTTATATATGTCAGTTATAGGAGAAAACCAATACATCACGCACGATTTTATTTCCAAATTTAAAACATAAAAAACATGGATCACAGCAAATATACTAGAAACAATCCAATTTATTAAAATTATTAATAAAACACGTCTTTTGACCCCTAATGTTTGACGTAAAAATGGTTTTGAAATCACTCTATATCTCTCTATAGTAAACGTCAGTATAGTAAGTACACTACAATTGCTTAAAACTTCCCACGTTAGGAAATGCACTTTAACAAAATTAAGCGCAAAATTTGAATAATTGGTATGCCACAGTAAATATACATCGAAAGGTATAAACATAGATACGGAGAGATCTGTTATTGCAAGATTGAAGAGATAACAGTTAGTTGATGTTTTCATTGTTTTTTCACGGATAATCACAGCACAAGTACACCCATTTCCTATCAAACTAAAAACCATAGACACACTCATAATCAACGATAGTAAAATTCTTAGCATCACATTAATGTTCCCGTAAACGAATTCGTAGGGGTATTGACATGATAACATGTTTTCGGAACTATTGTTCGACATTATTAAAATTAAATATACTACAACTTGCGGTTATTACTCTCTTAATTCAGTTATAAACTGAATTTGTTATTTTCATGTCCAAAAGTTGGCACACACTACGGCCGTATGAAACGCGAGGCCAAAGCTTATGATATAAATTGCGAGAAAGTTAACAACCCAGTACAGGCTGTTCAAAATAATTTGAAAGTTTTTTATGAGTGCGGACTTTTTTACAACTGTGACGTTCATACCTATGAACGTACCTACGTAATATAAAATGTAGGTCACAATAACGTGGTACTTCTGTGTCTTTTTACAGCAAGGAAACATTTATTTAAAATTAAATGAGTTTTATTTTCAAGTTTTTCTTACGAACAAAATCTTTAAGATACAAAAACATACCTACTTTGTTGAAAAGCTACCCACTGAAGTTTTTAATAAAATATATTTCGTATCTTATTACAAGGTGTATTGCTTGTAAAATAATGAAAAAAAAATGTTATTTTTTCAATGTTAAAAAGGGAAGACGTTACTTTTTGTTCAAATTGAATAGGTTACTAGAAGACTAATTAAAACAAACAAGACTACCTTTATACGATACGATATACGACTATTATGAAAAAAAATTCGTCTGATCGTGACAAGCAGTAACAGGATGCTAGTATTTCAGAAACAAATCATATACAGGCATCATTGGACATTATATTATATTATCATAATTTAATATTCCAAGGCCATTTATGACAATTTATTTGAAGAAAAATGTGTATAGTTAGAATCATAACGTCAGAAGGTATAAATTCGTATAAATGCAAATAAATCTATATTGATAGCAACACTGGCACTTCCAATGTGGTAAAATATTGCCTCTGTTATATCTTTGGATAACGTAGTTGTCTAGCACTCGAAGAATGCATAAATTATGTGTTAAATGTATGAACTGTAAGCAATAATTTAGTAGTTTTTATACTACTAAACTTATTTTAGCGGTTTGGTCACCTCAGTGGTCCAGTGGTCTGATATTTTCGTCGCTACATGAGGTCTCGCGGTGAGGAAATCCTAAACAAGGTATATAGAGATAATTAAAAAAGGTTATTCCTTTATTTTCTGAAAACGACTTTGTCTGAAATTCGCGGTCAGCCCTAGATTTATCACCTGTCATATTGTGGGAGTAAGTAGTATCTTTGACTAACTATAAAAATATAATATAACTTATACTATTTGTATTAAGAAGAAACCTATGTAAATTTTTCCCCTTGTTGGCCTGGGCTCCTTTGCAGAATAGACCATCTACCTTTCTTCCAGGCAGCTCGTAAAAGACGAGCATAGGCTTACCGTCACTAACACCGAGACATCCTACTAAGTGTTAGAGTTTCGCAGCGACTCGCCCGGATTGGTACCACCGCCTTACCTGTTGCTGCCGCCATAACATCAATGATTGCCGTTGAAGTGTTCCGGTTTTAAGGTAGCTGATAAACTTACTTTTGCTCTAGGCCTGAGATCCCGGCCTCAGGTTGGCAACGCACCATTAACACCTCTGGTGTCTTTAGGCGGCGTGAATTTCTTACCATCAGGAAATCTGGCTGCTTGTTTGCCTTCCATTATCATAACAAAATATTAATAATTGATTGAAAACTTAGTATGTCTTCGGCTAGTTGTGGGTGCCTTGGTTGTACCTCTGCCTCTTTTTTCGAGGTAACGTATACCATTTATATATTGGTGATACTTATACAAATAAATGAATAAAAACTTAGTGTCTTTAGCTAGTCAATCAGGGTCAGTCGTCAGTGCCAGGGTTGTACCTCCTCCAACCTCATCATGGTTACGCTTATGGCCGTGAAGATACTTTTATTTGATAAACACACAAACTAACTCTCATATTGTTAGATAATTTTACGACTAAAAATATTTTTAAGCATCATCAGGGCTAGAACTTAAATAACTGCGCTTCTTCATTTAAAAATATGAATATTTGGAAGTTTTACCAAGCGCCGACGATGGAAAATATCAAATTTATCACCAAGATTGACCAATTTCATTAAATATCAACTCGATATTCAATAATTACGAAAAATTAGAACCTTTTTGTCTCTCAATGGCGCTAAGCCTCCCATTTCTGAAATCTAATCTAAAATGCCTCTGTGGTCGAGCGGTCCGAGTGTTGGACTTGACTGCATGAGGTCTCGGGTTCGAATCCCGGGTCGGCCAACAAAAAGAAAATTGGATTTTTCCATTTTTCTAATAAAAAAAAATGTTGGTCGGGATTGGAAACGTGCCCGGTTGGCGATAGGCTTGCCACCTATCACATTATGGGACTTAGTATCTTCGGCTAGTCGTGGGTGCCCTGGTTGTGCCTCTGCCTACCTCTTCGGGGATATGGGCGTGAAGATACTTTTTACTTTAATCTAAAATGTTTAGAAATGTGCGAGTATACAGCATGCCACAAACTTTTATGTTGCACAGCATGTTGCAAGTAAGTTGTAGATGAGAGATAAAACTTATTTGATTTTGGACGGAATTGGGGAGGACAAATAAATCCTCTAAATTTGAAAGGCTAACCTACATATCACTTTATGAAATCGTATTATCTAAGCAACAACATATAAGGTTAAGAACCCTTAGTAGTATTAGTGATTATACGCTAGTAAAGATATCGGTATTAGTGTTATGAAGCGGAAGAATTTTTTTTTGTTTGTTTATTTGCTTGAACACGCTAATCTCAGGAACTATGCGTCCGATTTGAAAAATTCTTTTAGTGTTAGATAGCCCATTTATAGAAAAAGGATACGAAGTTTGCCGGGTTGGCTAGTGATAATATAAAACGATCGACTCTTACGGGCAATTTAGTTTTTCTCCCTCATACGGCAAATAAGATATTATAGTTACAAGAAAACCTAAGTTTACCCCTAAATATTTTTCTCCAACTACAACTTCGTCTTTCCATCTTTCCTACACACAGAACGATTTATCGATTTTTTCCCTTTATATTTAGTTACACGAGGGGAGGTCTGGCACTCGATACTCTCTGCCTAACACGTAAGGGACTTGGCGTAAAGATGTGTGTATTAAAATACAATATATTTAAAGATATGTATGTATATTTAATTGTTTTATTAATAGCTTTTTGTAAGATCTGAACTGTTATAAATATATTATGTACATATATAAAGGCAAAAAATAATAGTTTGAATCAAGAAGAGTGAATATCACTAGAAAAAATATTACTTTTATATTTTTTGATGTTCGCATTTTTATTTTGACCCAGTTCAGTTTACTGTGTCAAGACACAGATGGTGCCCGTACCAACTTATTTCCCCCTTGAAAGAACTTGAAAATCTGCTTTTCCAGAAAATATTACCCTCTTATAATTTGATGCAGATTGCTTCCTAATTTATGAGTAGCTAAGTAATTCGTCTGAAAGCATCAGTTTACTAAGGAACTGTTTTAGACGTCTTACCTATCTTAATATATATATATATATATAAATCTCGTGTCACAATGTTTGTCCTCAATGGACTCCTAAACCACTTAACCGATTATAATAAAATTGGCACACCATGTGCAGTTCAATCCAACTTGAGAGATAGGATAGCTTATATCTCAATTTATGGTAAAAAAATTACCATCTGAGCGAAGCCGGAACGGGCAGCTAGTTGTTTATAAATTGGTAGGTGCCGGTGCCTGTATCAACTAAGAGGTAGGTAGACACAGTTACAACTAGGGTGATTAACCGAATGAACTTAATCGCACAAAGTCATAGGTTGCAAATCTTTCACTAACCGGAAGTTTATATAGTACCCGAAAACTTTATTTTCGGTAGAAAGTAGAATAAGCACATTTTGAATCAACGCCAACAATAAAACACTAGATCGCATATTTTTTTACAATATCTATTCATAATAAAACAATAAGTATATTGTCCTGGATTTTGACTGTATGTTTATAAATACATACATTTTTGGTCTTGTTTTATTATAAGTATTCCACAACAAGATCCAAACGTAGTAGTAATGGAACCAATTTGAAAAAAACGCTCCTTCTAATAAAAAATAACTATTAAAATCGGTTCAGAAATGACGAAAAAATCCATTAACATTAAAAAAAAGTAGCAGGTGAACCTCCTCATTTTTGCAGTCGGTTAAAAATTCAAAAATAATATTTTGCTGTTTCTTCATACCTACATGTTCCCTTAGAGACTGTTACTACTTCTGGGCAAGAGTATAAAAACATGTTAGAAAAGTGCTAATTAATATTTTTTTTGATGTTTTTGAAGCAACCTGTATGTGAAACATTAATACGATATCCAAACAAACTCTACAAATTGATAGAGGAATGGAAGCCGCTATCGTCCCTAATTGAAATTGTAGTATATTTATGTAGGTAATAACACACTTGTTACTACAACTGGTTCCGGTAATTTGAAGACTTTGTGCGTTATTTTTGTTATATTTGAAAGAAGAAATGTTCTTCCTTAGGGTGCGTAATTTTTTTAAACCACTGCACTGATGAAAAGAGAGAGGTTTTCTAAATATGATTTATCTTTTTTGTGTTTAGTGTCGGCCATCCTACTAATCAGTACGTACGAGATTTGTATGTGTGTGTGTGTGTGAGGGATGAGAAGGAGAGAAAGAGACTTGTCGCTAGCGAAAATGACCGTAAATGAAAAAAAAATAAAAATTTGACTCTCGAATATAGACCGTAATCTATGTGCTAAGTGTTAGCTGCGCTGCGGGTGATATCTGCCTGCCTCGCTGAAGATTTGACATCCTACTATATAAATAAGAAAAGTTGTATGTTTGTTTGTTACTTCTCCACGCAAACCCGATTTTCATGAAATTTGGCACACACATAGGGGGTAACTGATTGACACGTATGATAGTTTTTATTCCGAAAAAATATTCCTGTGGAACCATTGACCACGCGGACAACGCCGGGGGCAAAAGCTAGTAAATATATAACTTAAGAGGATGAAAATATCGTTGACAGTTATTTAAGTCCAAATATTTGGTGAACGGACGTTCAGATAACATATATGTACATAGTACAAAAAGGAACACAATTCATGTAAGAAATGTACATCTTAAATATTTGCTCGAAAATTCTACGTCACTTCTTTATCTTTTAAAGATAAGGAACAGATAGCTATTTCAAAATAAATTGCATACTCATCTGAAGAATTATAGTACATGGGACGGCTATTTTAAAATTTAATAAAACTTCTAATATGTTTTCAGATGTCATTGGTAGAAATGTTTTTTTTAACCATCCATGGGATAAATACCTATTTTATTAGGAGTATATTGATTGTATGTTTTTTTAACCCTCAACGGAAAATGATGGGTGTTTTATGTTTAAAATGAGTGTATGTGTATGCGTGCGTGTGTGTGTGTGTGTGTGTGTGTGTGTATTTGTGTGTGTGTATGTCTTTGCGTGTGCGTTTGAAAGATAACGTGATCGATATGGTTTTTAACTACGTTACATATAGGTTTTCAGCGACTAAGGAACAGTTTTTATGTTTTTTTTAAAAACAGGTTACGACTTATAAGGGTCCGTTATAGGTTTCATAAAGAAAATACACGAATTAATATTTTTTCCTAATTTTGAATTAAGTGTCATTTCAAAACCAATAACGGCAATATAATACTATCGTATTTTTATTTTTTTATTTTTTTAGCACTTGCCCTGTGCGTGGGATAAATTTTTATAAATTTTAATTCCTTTCTAACCCAAGAAATCTACGATGCAAGAAACGAAAGTTATGGCCATTCTAAAATGTGAATTTCATCTGCGATGAACTCATTTGGTGGGTACTCAGAATTGTGTATCTATAGGACATAACTACCCGCGTTAACGGGTTAGAAAGGAATTAAAAATTTCGCCACGGGACTTGAATCCTCAGTAGCTCAATTGGTTAGAGCATTCGTCGGCTTGAGACGAAAGGTTACAGGTTCAAATCCTGTCTGGGGCGAAATTTTTTCTTTCTTTAAAATTTATAAAAATATAATACTATGTTTAAACTTTGATAATTCCTTACTCAGTGTTTACAGAAGGATTTGACTCAGAGAGCTGAAGAGGGGGAAGATAACTTCCATTTTTGAAGCTAACATGATAATGGTAATTAGTACTTTTTGTTGTCCTTTTTGGTCTAGCGGTTCAGGTGGTGGACTTGACTTCGTGAGGTTCCGGGTTCGATTACCGGGTTTTGGTTTGCCTGGGATTGGTGTATCCGGTTAGCGATAGGCTTGTCACCTATCACATTATGGGACTTGATATCTTCGGCTAGTCCTGGGTACCATGGTTGTGCCTCTGCCGACCGCTTTGGGTATATGGGCGTGAACATACAATACATTACATTACAGATTTCTATTAGGTATTTGCTGTAAAGCATAGATACTTTTAGTTTTTCACGCTCGTGTTATTTTATAAGAAAAACATTAAAAGTAGCCGCTCTGTTTTGAAATAATAAAATACCGTGTCTCGTACACTACAATAATTGCTGTCGGTGTCTATGAATACAAAAAAAATGTAACATACATACATACATACATACATATCTTCACGCCAAGTCCCTTACGGGGTAGGCAGAGAGTATCGAGTGCCAGACCTTACGATCCTGACAAATCTGTCTTGCTTCCTTCACATTCATTACCCTTTTCATACAAACACGCCGATTTCGGTGACTCTGGACACCACCCTCGGATAATTTCCGATTGATCTGATCTTGAAATGTCAGCCTTGGTCTCCCCGGGTACCTACATCCATCCACATTCGCATTGTATATTTGCTTTGTCAATCTTTCATCTGTCATTCTTTTCACATGACCAAACCAGCGGAGCATGCCCCTTCGCATTTTAACACCAACACTTTCTTTCAATCCCACTCTTTCTCGGATCTCATTGTTACGAATGCGGTCAGCGAGTGTTACACCACAGATTTTCCGTAGTGCTCTCATTTCGACCGCATTTATCCTACTTTCATGATCTTTCTGACATAAAAAAAATGTTACATACTTTGATTATCTGTATCTAACATTGGTGATATTATGCCATGAAAGAGATAGTTAGCATAAACATACCAGGAACTATAAAAATAATTACAAAATAGCCTTTCTTTCACTAAATTGTTTGAACTTAATTTTTGTAGCTGGTCTAGACAAGAAGTCAAATTAAAAATTGGTACGTCGTCTACACCAAACATTATAATGGAGTGTTGTTAACCTGAAGCTGGAATAATAAGCTAGTTAGATAATTTTACATGGAATAATAAACTTGTTACATAAATAATAAGCTTTTTACATATTATATAATCAAAACAGTGGTAGCTAGGCGAGTAACTAAGCTTTTGGCACCTTTCCTTTTTCGAACCACTAAAAAGTGGGTATATGAAGTTTTACAGAAATAAAAATCTCGTCTGATGAATGATTGGTTCCAAATGATTGGTTCGTCACAACCCATTGGTTCGATGGGTTGTGACGAACCAATCATCTTTTAATGTTTTCAAAGTTACTCCTCTTGTGGTCAGTCATAACCTAGGTGGTCGAGTGATGTGCTGCCGAACAGTCGAGGTGGTCCCACCACCTCACTTGTTTTGCACTTCATGACGGTGCCACCTAATACCGCTATTCGTGTTGGATATTCTACTATCAGTCAACTTATACATGTGTCCTAGAATCTCGTAACTACCATAAAATAATAGATAACCATCAACACCGGTCCGTTATTAAACCAGTTTTAGAATAAAATTTAAAAAAAAATCGAAAAAAACCTCCTCTTTTTTGCGTCGGTTAGTAACAAGAACACTTGCAGTAAAATTAATTACCTCTTTTTGGAGTCTCTTAAAACAGGGTAAGAGTTTAAAGGTTACATAATATAAAGAACTTATTAACACACAAAGAATTGTACAAATAATAGTAGTAAGTATGATTATTAAACAAAGAGGCCAAGTACAAGTCGGATTCGCAATTGAAGGGTTCCGTGGTAGCGAGCATAAATTAGATATTTATATTGCAACTTACTTAATTGAATTACTAAAATAAAGGCTTACGCTACATATAGCGTAAGCCTTTATTTTTCTTTATTTTATTTCACTCTGTCAGTATCGGAAATAGGCGAGGGACATACTCAGTACTCGTTTGTCAAATAAATAGACTATATTAGGGCTACGTACTCTTGAATCTCGATTTCATGCAAATTAGATTGGTTCAGATATATCATTTAAGGTACTCTTAAACACAACACTGGCAAATTATTAACATTGAGTTAATAATAACTAACAAATAATTTTGTCGAATTCAATGAATTTATTATAACTAAATGTTAATATTTCGCTAGTGTAGTATTCAAGAGTACCTAAAATGACATATTCGGTTCTAATTTGCATGTTAGTTTGTTAAGTAGAATAGACCATCTGCCTCTCGCACCAGGTAGCTCGTAAGAGACGAGCACTGTTTAAAATATGCGTTAGTACCTACCAACAAGACCCAGTGGTCTATACCGTTGGTAGTATTGCTACTTTTAAAGTGCAGTGCATCAACTTGCCCGGGTATGGATCCACCCTCTTACCTATTCCTACCGCCATAATGCCTTGTCATGTTCCGGTCCGGAGGAAAGTGTAGCCGGTAGACTTGCACAACAGGCCTAACATCCCTACCGTATGACAGCAACGCACTTGTAACATCTATGGTATCTATAAGTCACGGTTACCTCTAACCATCGGGAGATCCGTGTGTTTATTGACCTAAGATATAAAATGAAAAAAAAAAATCGAGATTCAAAACTAACCCTACTGATCACGAATCAAGTTCCGTATCCTTTCTTATTTATCTGTTATAATGGATTTACGCAAAATAACTCCTGATTCAATTAAATATTTATATTGCAAATAATATTTAATGTTGTGTCCCAAAAACAAGCGTTTTTTCCATAGCAAATAATAAATTACTTACAATAAATTTGCTTTTGCAAAAGTTGCAAAAAAAAAATTATTGAACAAACACCAAACAAAAAAAAATTGTTCACTATGATGACATGATTTTTTTCAAATTTCGCATTATGTTACTTAGAAGTTAAACATTTTGTCACTTTGAAATTAAACACTTGAAACCTCGGCCGGATCTTTAGGGACCGGGATCTATAGTCACCCCGCATGTCTAGGTTTAACGAATTCATTTTTTTAGTTTTGTTTTCTTCAGGTTTTGCCTTGAGCATTAACATTTTCCACTAATCAAGTTAAAAGCTTACCCGATTTTTATTTGTTTCTCGATTTAAGAAATTCTAGTTGAAATTATTCAAAATTCGTCATAAGTTGTCAAGAATGTCATATCAGGGTTTTGAGGCCTCATTACTCTTTCCTAAAACTCAAGAACAAAGAAACACACGATATACAACTTCTTCATGATTATTTCATTTTTGCACTTTTACTGAAAAAATAATATAAAATGCCACCAGAATGGACTAATTTACTTCAATATAAACACGAAATTCAATAATTACGAAAAAACTACGATCGTCTTTTCTCTCGATCGTGATGGTGCCTCAAAGCTTAGTTTCAGTTCCATGTATGGAAAGCGCCTTTGATCTATTTTTAGATTTTGTTTAAAAATAGTAAACCAGATAACAGGATGCATAATATCCATACATTTCATCTGTGTAAACTTAACAATTTCGAAACAATGTAGATGCAGCATACCGCCAGGCGAACAGAAAAACGTGTGGAATGTTTACGGTTCCGTTTTTAGCATTCGGTTACGGAACCCCAAAAATCAATTATACACTTTCATATTACGTTACAGTACATTGTATTTATTATTTTGCTAATTAGGCTTCAAGGCCAAAATTTAACTTTACATAACCTTTATTAATTTCACAGTTCAATAGCACTTAAATGACATAGCGATATAATTAATGATACATACATACATACATACATACATATCTTCACGCCAAGTCCCTTACGGGGTAGGCAGAGAGTATCGAGTGCCAGACCTCACGATCCTGACAAACCTGTCTTTCTTCCTTCACATTCATTACCCTTTTCATACAAACACGCCGGTTTCGGAGACTCTTGAGACCACCCTCGGATAATATTGGATTGATCTGATCGTGAAATGTCAGCCTTGGTCTCCCCGGGTACCTACATCCATCCACATTCGCATTGTATACCTGCTTTGTCAATCTTTTATCTGTCATTCTTTCCACATGCCCGAACCAGCGGAGCATGCCCTTTCGCATTTTAACACCAACACTTTCTTTCAATCCCACTCTTTCTCGGATCTCACTGTTACGAATGCGGTCAGCGAGCGTTACACCACAGATTTTCCGTAGTGCTCTCATTTCGACCGCATTTATCCTACTTTCATGATCTTTCTGACACACCCAATTCTCACTTCCATACAATAATGTTGGGATAAGCACAGAATTATGCAAAGCGAGTCTAGCTTTTTGACTCAAAACCTCGCTTTGGAATAGCCTACCCAACGCTCCATTCACACTATTCCTATAATTAATGATAATTTAATCATATTGATAAGGTCTCACCGAGAGCCGACGTCAAAAACTGTCCTTTTTATCTATAAACACCACATATACATATATATTTTTACCTTGGTGAGCCTACATAACTCAAATTTGAACCGCGACTTTCTTCGCAACTATCAACAAAAAATTACATTTGGCATTAATCACTAGTAATCAGTTGTAATAGACAGACAAACTTTGCTTTTAATTATAATATAAGTATAGTTGGAGTCTATCACTAAGACCGTTATTAAAATGTGTATGAATGTCTTAAGATGTGCCTGTACCATGAAGCTATTACTGGAAGTTTCACTCCTAACAAAGACCTAATGTTATTTCCAAATATTGCGAACTCACTCCAATGACACAACTCTCTTCCGTTTTTACTTTAGTAATTAAGATCACAAGACGTTTAGAAAGAGAGGCCTGAACACTGCAATGAGTCTGCAATCTATATATTAATACAGGATGCCAAGACTTAGGACCTTAGGAAATCATTTCCTCGGTGCCGCAAAATCTCACTTAATAAGCTTGAGTATAGAGACCCTAAATTGACTTTGTGTAGCGCCTTATGACTGTCAAAAAGAAATTATTAATACTAGAGACGTGGCAGCGTGTCCTAAAGGTCTTAGCCGGTCCCAGGAAGGAACAAACTAACTTAAAAACTAGAAGGAATAATTCATTATTTATTAACTATTTCATTGGGCACGTGATATGATAATTCATATGTCGAAATGTCGAAAGATAGCAAATGGCTTCGGAATGGTTCCGCCAAAATTTTTTCAACATTCTACTAGTAGCTCTTAAAAGAAATATATAAGTAATGTAATAAATGTAAAATAATAGTATACAAATGGATTTTCTAATTAAATATGTTTTTTGTAAATGTTTGTATGTCGAATTTAATGAAAGTTTGTAATTAAATGATTTGGTTGTAAATTGTATTATGTTGCATTATATTATTTTATTTAATAATTAATGTAATTGTAATTAAATGATTTGGTTACCGAATTTTTAAATATCACAAACAATTATATATTGATATTTATTAACTACAAAATTATCAAATTAATTTGATTTGGGTATTATTATCTTAATAAATGATTAAATTTGTGAATCTTGAAATTATAATGTGACAATGTGGATTTTAATTTAATTTAATTTATTATTTAATGTGACTCATCATACAGTTACCATAAATTGCATGCCCTAATAATGGTCGAATATGTAAGACTTCTAAAATTGTAAGAACCAATGTACCATATTTGAAGCAATAAAAATGTTGATTGATTGATTAATAAGTAACGCTTAATAAACATAATAGAGTAGGATAAAATTAATATAAAAAAGAATCATCAAAATCTATTGACCAAGTACGAAATAATCTTGTAACAAACATAAAAAATGTTCTCCTTTTTTGGTGTCGGTTAAAAATATATTAAAATGTAAAATGAAAAAAATGTCAAATAAAAAATATCAAGCAAAAAAAAACAAACGTCAACACTGGGTCTGAGCCCCGTAAAACCGACCTACATGTTTGTCACACAAAAACATGCCTCCATATGGAATCGAACCCGATTCTCAAAAACGGTTGGTAGTGTTAGGCATCTACAATCACCAGTTAGGTCTACTAAGCGATCAACAAAACAATACTTATGTTAGGTCTAAAGTCATCCCAGTAACTTGTAATTTTAGACTAACTAATTAATCACAGTAACAGTATCCCATCAATATTATCCGGTTTTGGTCATTATGTATTATTGACAGTAAATAAGTCGTGCCCATGAAACCGAAACTAGAATTAATAGTCAGCCTGTATCACGATTTTAGATAAATGCGTCTACTCTAAACACTGTAACAAATCAATATTTTATATCGGGTGTTATGAGCGCCATGTTTTATTATTTTGAGGCATCTGTTTTTTAAAAGAACTAAAAAAAATGGCCTAGATTAGACGGTACCAGCATAGACACTACACCACAAAATATAGACTGCCTACATTTTGTAACTACACGGTGCAATGAGGCTTTCCACAAATGTCCACTTTGGAAAATTTGAAACCACCTTTCTGTAAAACTACATTTCTAAGAAACTTTGACATTTAAATTTAGAAGAGGTGGGTTGATATACTTCTAATAGTCGCAAACTGAGGGGCCAATTATATTTTAATCAGACATTAAGTCAACATTTTCGATACAAACTTAATAATAGATTAATTCTTAATTGATCTGTGCGGCGTTAATCAGCCGACGTCTCATTGACAACTTAAATACAGAAATTATTTAAAATTTCCATGAATTTTAATGTCTAAAAGTCATAGCCCTTACTAAACCTACTTGCCCTTCTGCCAGTTTTTTCCATCCATTTGGTGCTTGGTGCGATACATGTTAATGTAATAAAATTTAATATATTATGCTAAGCAGAAAAGTTTAAGCAGTGAAAGTGACACTGTTTATTTTTTTTTATTTTTTATTCTATAATAAAAAAAATATTACGGAAAAAAAGGATGAAATTGTACCTAATAATGTAAAAATACGAGTTTCCGCGGTTACATGTAATATTTTCAACCCTGCAATAGCTGCGTTACCCGAGGCAGTGGCTTGGCTGCCAGTTGCTACGTTGTGGACTTTTTGGAACTAGTAAGAATTTTAATTAAATGTGTAATGTTTCGTGCTACTTTTTTGTGTAATAGATATGAGGCAAAAAATTCTGTTGCAAAAGAACTGCAAACCGCTTTCTGGAATTAAAAAATGCGGTGGAAACTGCTTGAAAAAGTGCTAAAATCCTTACGTAACTTCACAGAAACAAGTCCATGTAAATAGCTTTGTAGTTGAAAATCCAGCGTAGGGTTGCTACAGGTTCGGTTTTTTACAGGTTGCTCTTTGGAGAGTGTTCCGCAGAACTACACCATTTGATTACTCCGACTACTTTGTGAGGCTTGAATTAAGACACCAGAATATCATCCGTATTTGGTCGATTTTTAAACCGGATTTTCCTTTCATACGAATGAAACAATTTACTTCAACTTTTATTATTCAAACGACTAACAAATAGAATTCTCTGCTAAAATATATTCCCGGAGCATTACAACTTAAGCGTCTTTTAGGAAAGAGTGAATAGGTTCCTTTTGGATTAGTTTAATAAATGTTCTTTACTTACCACCACGGGAGTTAAGGAATATTATTAACAAAAAACAATTTGAATATACAATTAAATTTTACTAATATACTAGCCAACTTCACGAACTTCACGTGATATAAACAGCTATTAAGAATTTATATGGAAAAGGGACTTGGCGTGAAGATATGTATGTATGGAAAAGCTTTGAAAAATTGTTTATCCCACTTTCCCTGAAGTTTGTCCGGTTTTTTTATAAGCTCCTCCTGAAAATAACTAACAAAAAAATAAAATAATCAGAAACATTTGGCCATCCGTTCAAGCTGATGCGACGACCATGTAAGATTAAATGGAGATTCAAAAAGTTTAAATATTATCTGTATTTACTATTTGGTATTTATAAAATACTAGTAGTTTCACGCAGCTTTGCCTGCGTAACTTGGCTTCTACTATACCGATTTGGCTGAAACAAAGCCTATGTCACTCGTGGATAATATAGCTTTCGAATGGGGAAAGAATTTTTAAAATCGGTCCAGTAATTTTTGAGCCTATTCATTACAACCAAACAAACAAACAAAGTTTTCCTCTTTATAATATTAGTATAGATAAACATTTATTTGACCGCCTCGTTGGTGGAGTGGCTAGCGTACTCGCCTAACTATGTACACCGACCAACCGCGAGGCTCGGGTTCGATTCCCGACGGGGGCAGGCATTTGTGTGATGAACATTTAGATGTCTGCATTTCCGGGTCTGGGTGTTTATTAAATTTATACTGGTATCTATTTAAGTATTTATATGTAATAGTATCGTTGACTAGCACCCATAACACAAGCATATAATTTGCTTACTTTGGGGTTAGGTTCAATTTGTATGATTTGTCCAGAGGTATTATTACTATTATTATTATTTATTTATGCAGCTCCGATTATGGATTAAAATTATTAAAAATCTCAGTGTTAAGTACAGTAATAAGCGTTAATCTAACAAAAAAGTACCTATAAATGTCAGCAACATAAAGAAAATACACGACAACATAGTCGAATCGGCAAAACCGTGTGTAAATAACTAAAATTTACTCATTATTTACATAGATTTCGCATGCGATGACAGGTAAAAAGCAACTTATGTTGGAAAGTTTGCATTATGCTCGCAAAGTGCATCCATTAAGATGATTTATTGAAGGAGTAAATATGCTTTTCGGGACAATTTTGCTGCAAAATTATAAGACTAAGAGTTTTCTTTTAACGTACATCGTTTTTTATTGGTATCGTGATAGACGAAGCGAAACTTTTTGCCTTTAACCTTCCTAAGTAAGTAAGTATCTTTATACCCATATACCCAAAGAGGTAGGCAAAGGCACAACCGGGGCACCCACGGCTAGCCGAAGACACTAAGTCTCGCAATGTGATAGGTGGCAAGCTTATCGCTAACCGGGCACATATCCAACATGTTTGAAGTGAAAACTTTTTTAACAGGGTTGCGGGTTTTTTTGGAATGGGTAAAAACTTATAAACTCGCGTCAGGACACGTGACCTGATCGAAAATTCGTAAGACGGATGGAGAGTAAACAGCCGGCGCGGCGTAGGAGAGGAAGTATCTTTCTCTCTTTCTACGGTGCGGCGAAAATGTATGCCTGCGCCTGCTGTAAATTTTTAAATATGTAACCTACTTTTAGTTCGATTATCTACATTTTAATATATCTTTACGCCAAGTTTCTAACGATGTAGGCAGAGAGTATCGAGTGCCAAACTTCACGATCCTGACAAACTTGTCTCGCTTCCTTGACATTCATTACCCTTTTCATACATTCAGGCCGTTTTCGGACACTCCTGACATAGCCGTCGGATAATATCCGAGCGATTTTTGCGAAAATTGATAGATTTAAGTATGGATTTCCGGAAAGTAACGCCTTCTTCTATCAATATCCGAGCGATCTGATTGTGGAATATCAACCTTGGTCTCACTGGATACTCACATCCATCCTCATTCGCGTATCTAGTATCTAAAATTATCTCTTTAATTGTGTTGGTCGTTTTAAGCCATAGAAGTAGGAATATATTTAGAGGTCAATGTTCTAAGCCCGTGTCACTGATGACTGACAGTTCGCAAAGTGTCTTATGTAATGTGAAAACTTACGGAGTAATATCCGGACGCGCCCGCTGCAGTTTACGCAAGAGCGGTTTCATTTTAAAGTTGTCACTACCTCTAGTAAGAATAACTTCTTAACAAATCGTGGAATATAGGTCAGCCTCGATACGCATCACTTGTATATTACATTGATAAGATAAGCTAATAATATTGTAAGAGTAGTAAATGATTTCAGGCGTATTTTATAAATTTTGCTGACGTCAGGGTGCGATGATTACATCGCCAGGTGGTGTAATTTAGTTAACAACATTATTTATTTATTTAACACTTTATTGAGCACAAAAAAACAAAAATACACAAAATATATTAGAAGTAAATATGGACAAAAGGCGAGCTTATCTAACTAAAGAAATTTCTTCCAGCTAACCCAAAAAAATGAAGCTGTGAAAATAAAATGGAAGGCATCGTATACAAAAAACAATGAACTATAGCTATATTTACAACAAATAAATAAAAACATAATAATCAATTATGTAACAATAAAACAGATACAACTGTCGTTATTAAAATATCTTTGTAGGATAATGGTGGTAATTCCACTGTTTACAAACTAAACTTATTTTAGATGCATGCTATCTTTCTTATATGAAACAAAAGCAAAAGAGATGGAATGTTTTAGACACGTCAGATTAGTCCGAACATGTTAAACCGCGATGTTTTTAATCGACGTTTTCCGAGTAATAGTTTAAACGTCTGTAGAAATGACACGGTCTAATCTGACAGCACTAAAAGTGTTTTGTCTCTCTCTGTTTCTTTCGTTGAAAGAAGACAGCAATAACTTAAAATTAGTTTAGTGAGTGCGCAACAAAATTACCACCAATATATGAGTATGCTATTGTGTCAATAATAAGTAATGCATTATGTGTGTATTTCACTACCAAGTCGCTTCAGTTGTATAGGTGTTGAGTGATCTATTCGTCCAACTCCTTATCTATAATAAATTATAAATAAAATAAATCCTGCCCATAGATGGTCGGTGTTCGTTAACGTGGTGTTCCACGTTGGAAGATATCTTTATAAGGAGTGAGGTTTATATGATTTCTGCAAAAACTATTTTCTAATTCTTCCTGGACTTTTGACTCTCTGTGTACGTCAGAAGCCGCAGGCCCGCAATTGGTACGAGCACAAATCGCTATGTTTTCTACACCCTATATTATAGAAACACTATAATATTATATCACTACATTTTCCCTAATCACGTAACACTAGTGATATTACATTTAAAAGGATAACATCCAAAGTTTCCGGGATTTGGGTTTGATTTGTGAGTAGGATAGGATGCTCTTGACATTTTAATATTTTCTTACAAAACATGTTGACAAACAGATATTATTGTATGTCCATAACATTATATTATCTTATCGAATACTCCCTATGTTTTGATATCATCATCATCACCATCATCTCAAGCCTTCTTTAACCGCTTTGGTGTAGGCTTCCTTCAACTTTCTCCATTTCTTCCTATCTTGGGCTGTCTGAAGCCAATTTTTGCCCACTATTCTTTTGATGTCGTCTATCCATCGCATCTGGGGTCTTCCTACGGGTCTTTTGTATCCCCACGGTCTCCACTCCAATAGGGTTCTGCACCACGAGTCTGGCTTCCGGGCTATATGGCCTGCCCATTGCCACTTCAGCTTGGCTACTCTTTTTATTATGTCGGCGACTTTGCTTTGCTTCCTTAGCCACTTATATGTCTTCCTGTCGTTAAGAGTTATTCCTTATTATGTTTTGATATATTCTTGCTCTATTTTGATATAATTTCTATGCAGAATTTTAACCGACTTGAAAAAAAGGAGAAGGCTGGTATATTTTTTATGTATGTACACAAATGTATGTTTTTGAACCGATTTACGTAATTTTTTTTTTGATGTGGACTAGAATTTTAATTTTGAATTGGTCCCATAATTTAAATTTAACCTATGTCGATGTCCATTTTTACATACATACATACACACATACATATCTTCACGCCAAGTCCCTTACGGGGTAGGCAGAGAGTATCGAGTGCCAGACCTCACGATCCTGACAAACCTGTCTTGC
>NJDD01010252.1:38130-51157 GCA_002245505.1 Calephelis nemesis
TCCACAAAACCGCAGAAAACCCTCTGACCCACAGCCAGATGCTTCTCTACAATGTTGCGGAGCGAAAACACTTGATCCGTACATCCTCTTCCAGACCTGAAACCGCTATTTTTACTTAATAAAATTAAACCTTGCAAGTTAATTTGATCCACTGGGGAGATTTAGTGACAAGATTATAGAGACATCGGCATTCAGCAAGATGCTATAAAGATTTTTTTTATAAAATTGAAAGGCAACAAGCAGACGGATTTAATGATGGTAAGAAATTTCCGCCGCCTAGAGACACCAAAGGTGGCAATGGTGCGCTGCCAACCTGAGGCCGGGATGTTAGGCCTTGAGCAAAAGTAAGTTTACCGGCTACCTTACCCTCCGAATCGGAACACGTCATGACGTTATGGCGGCAGGAATAGGTAAGGCGGTGGTACCAATCCGGGTGAGTCGCTGCGAAACTTTTCCACCTAGTCAGGTGTCGCGGTGTTAGTGACAGCAAGCCTTCGCTCGCCTTTTACGAGCTGCCTGGCAGGAAGGCAGATGGTCAATCCTTCAAAGGAGCCCGGACCAACACGGGGAATATTTAGTAAGGTTATGTTATATGTATATAACCTTATACCATGCTATAAATACATTTACTTAAAAGATTATTAAATTAAATTATATCAGCAATAAACTCGCAATAAAGTCGCCTCTGTGGTCGAGCGGTCCGGGTGTTGGACTTGACTGCATGAGGTCTCGGGTTCGAATACCGGGTCGGCCAACAAAAAAGAAAAATTGCATTTTTTAAATTTTCTAATAAAAGAAAATGTTGGTCGGGATTGAAAACGTGCCCGGTTGGCGATAGGCTTGCCACCTATCACATTATGGGACTTAATATCTTCGACTAGTCGTGGGTGCCCTGGTTGTGCATCTGCCTACCTCTTCGGGGATATGGGCGTGAAAATACTTTTTTACTTAAAAGATTATTAAATTAAACCACATCAGCAATAAACCAAAAAGTCGGTGCCAAGCCTTAAACTAATAATTATGTAATAAGTAAGTGTTAAATTAAAACCGACTTCAAACCTATTAGTAAATAGCATATATAAATAGTAGTATATAATTATTATTAAATCCTTATTATTTTTTAATTTTAAGTTTTGAAGTCGGTTTTTATTAACGTAGTTATTTTTATTCGTATGTTATATCATAAAAAAGATTGAAAATGCTAATTTATTTACCATCTTTATTTCATACGAGCCAACCTGTGAACTTCTAAGCGTTTGATGATAGAGCTTATTGTTTATTTTGATATCTCATGATGACTCCGGAACAACAACTTAACAAATTCATTACCTAGGAACAGGCTGATCTATTTCAATTGAGACAATCTTCATGTGTTTTCAATTTTGAAATTATAAGGACGCACACTTTAAAAGAAAAACCTACTGTTTGTATTTTTTGTTGAAATATCTTGTTTTTCCCATAGTAGGGGAGCAAAAGAGAGGATTTTGGCAGTAACATATGCGGGCCAGATTAAGATACGCGAGATACCTGTACCATAGTTAAGCGGAGGTGCTTAGTTCATATATTATTATATTTTATTAAATCTCTAGAAGCGCGCATGTAGGGTAGTCTGTCTAATTTTGTTTGACTGGAAAGTTTATACAAGCTTGTTACATTAAAGTACGGCGAGTTTATAGCCAATTCTGATGATTTGAACAAGACGTAGGGGAGAAGGAAGGTCAGAAAATTTCAAAAAGTTCATTCAAAAGTTCAACCATGTTCATTGTTTGATCAACATATTATATCTGAGACATCCTAAGCATATACACTGTTATTATTTGATGAGCTCGCTTAAGATTGACTGCAATTGTTCTTTTAGACTCTAGACGGTCAACGTACTGCTAAAAAGAAAAACCTCACATGACCTCTTTCAGCCTTTCACTATTTAATCTTCAATCATCAGAGTCCAATATGTCTTCATGATGCTGTAATAACTACATATTTAGCATCGCGGGCTCCCCTATGACTACTATCTTTATTTATATTTTAAACTCCATAAATTTTGTTCTTTAAATATTAAAAAATATTCTGCCACGTTTTATCCTTATGTTAATAATCTATACATATAACAATCGGTAGAAGGGTCAATTCTGTACATTGAAAATATTGAAAAAATAAATAGCAGGGGTGTTACTGAATCGATACCAAACCCAAATATCTGATTGAAAAAATTTTTGTCTGTCTGTATGTTCAGGCATCACGTGAAAACTAACGGTTCGATTTCGATGAAACTTGGTATAACTGTACCTTATTATATAATAATATAATAAAATGGGATACTTTTTATCCTGAAAAAATACGTAGATAAAAAATAAATCTTAATTTTTCAGTTTTATCACGCGAAGACCGACATCCGCGCGGAAGGAATCGCGGGCGGAAGCTAGTTGCGTAATAAGTGTCAAAAAATATTTCCTACATTCAAACGTGCAATTTTTGTACTGTTGCTGAAAAAGATCATAAATTTTATCGACTACAAAAAAAGAAGGTGGTCAATAAATCTGTACGTTTTTGTTTTTTGGTATGTTTAGATTAGTGCACTAATCATGAAAAAACCTTGTCAAATATTTTTTCGTAAGGTCGTTCAGGATTTGGATTCTGTTCTCTTCTGTTTAAGATTGGATTCATTCTAATTTACGTGGCAGATCACAGTGTGTTCTTTCGGGCGAATCTTCAGATTGGATTAAATTAAGTGCAGGTGTACCTCAGGGTGGTGTTCTTTCTCCACTCCTATTTTCTATTTTCATCACTGCGGTCACTTCAGTTAGTTCCTCTCACTTTCACTTACATGCAGATGATATACAACTTTATAGACATTTTCCTATTTCTATTCTATTCAGGCAATTCAGAGTATGAACGAGGATCTGGAACGAGTTTATGATTGGGCGAGTTCATTTGGATTAATTATTGGTTGTCGTTACATAATTACCAACTCAGATATCCCCACCCTTCTGTACAATACTTCGCCTACAAACTATTCTACTACTGTAGTTAACTTGGGTGTAAATTTTACCTCCGATTTCTCTTGTAATGTCCATGTTAACAATATAAGTAAAAGGATTCATCATGCTTTTCATTTTCTAAAGCTCCTCCAAAATTTCAAAAAACGGAAACCAAAAAAGGGAACTTTCTTCCAAAAAAGGAACACGACAGTGTCAAGCACTGCCATTATGGTGGCAGGAAAAGGTATGACATATGGTTCCCTACCCAGGCTAATAGTTGTATTACGCTCTACCGCCAATGGTTTTGTAGGTTTACATTATTTCCTTATGCTCATCTCTTGAATTCATCACATAATTGTGATTGACGTTGTCAACAATCAACATACTTATATGAAAATGCATACATTCTTCTTCTTTTATAAATATGTCTTTTAATCGTTTTTCACCACTTATTTAGCCAATGTCAGGTATAAGACACACCACACAGTAAGTATTTTAGTTTGACTGAAGATATTGAGCTACCTCAAGGAAAAACACAATATATATACACAAATACAATATATATTGCCACCACCAAACTTCACAAAAGACACGTATGGGTTTTCTAAATTTTTTTTATTTAATTTTGTTAGATTTTCATATAGACAAAACAGTTTCAATATATTACGATTAGTTGATAATACTAAATATTTATAGTTAAGGAGGAAAATCCCTTGAAAGGCTATCATACAGGGATGTAGGAATTTTAACCAATTAAATAAAATGTGATCAACTGTACCTTCCTCCTATCCACACTCGCAGGTAGGAGAATCTTGACTACGTGTTTCATGAAGAAAAACGTGACCAAGCCTTAATCTGCTCACAAGTCACAACATATCTAATTTATACATTACTAGCCGACCTTACGAACTTCGTACCGCTTGACATTCATTGCTACTGACAGTACGGTATCCAAACAAACTCTACAAATTGATAGCACGGAGGCCACTGTCGGCCCTAATTGAAATTGCACAGGAGAGGGGTATTTACGTTGGCATTATATTGCTGTAAAATGAATAGACTGCGAAAATTAGTATGAAAAAATTACATTCTTTGAAAATCTTTTGTTATAAAATCTTATGTCTTCGTATTATCTATATATTAATACGTGAAGCAAAAAGTTTGGACCCCTTTTTACGAAAATTGCGCTGACGGAGGAGTATGAAATTTGGCACACATTCCGCTGTTTTAATAAACATAGACTAAAGTAGAAGTAAAAATATGTTGATATTATAGTCTGCATTTCATTGTAATAAAGACTTTAATACCAATTTAAACCTTGGCGTACTTTAATCCGTGTTTATTAATAAGACGGTTATAGTTTAAGTGTAGGAGAAGTAAAGAGCGCTAATATTTTTTAATGACAATGTTTATAAAGTGCAATAATTCAAAAAATAAAACATTACCCACACTACCATGCATCTGATACACACAAACCAATATAATGATGATAATGATAAAAGATCACAGATGGCGCACTAAAGAGTTTGGAAGCAAAGTAGTTGGTCTTGAGAAATGAAGATGGAATTTTAATCAACAGGGTGTTAAAATCTGTTATGGTCCAATTTCGACCATTGGGCGACCACTAGTATATTTAGATACACAAAATTTCTTCTAGCTGCATTAATCATTTTAATAAACAAGGTCAAACAGGTCTAATCGCCTTAGTGGTCTAGTGGCCTGGCGTCGAGCTAGGCTTCTTGACGACTTCTAGCAAGAAGCCTAGCCTAGCCTATTGCAACTAAAAAAATAGAAAATGTGTATTTTTTACAATTTTTTATATGAACAATGTTTCCCGAGATTGGGTATGTGTCCGAATAGCGATAGGCTTGCCACCTATCACTTTGTGGAACTTAGTGTCTCAGGCTAGTCGTGGGTGCCCTTCTCTGCCTACCTCTTCAAAGATATGGGCGTGAAGAAAATACTACACTATCAAATAAGGAATTTATTCAGCTCAGTTTTCTCGTCGCTACTGAATGTCGCCTCCGTAAATCCACCTCACCTGACGACGACGTGGGACGCTCACCTTCCGCATCGCTTCATGAGCTTGTTACGATTCTGATGTACATACCTACGTTGCAGTGCGGAATTTCAAACAAGGAATACCATTCGTATTGATACGGTCACGTTTTTCTTCATGAAACACGTAGTCAAGCCTTAATCTGCTCACAAGTCACAACATATCTAATTTATACATTACTAGCCGACCTTACGAACTTCGTACCGCTTGACATTCATTGCTACTGACAGCTGATTAGAAAAATAAAAATGTTTAAAAAATCGTTTTATCCTGTTTCATCTAAAATTATCCAAGTTTTTCTTTTCATATTTATCTTATCGTGGTAATAACTAAATCAACAAAAAAGGATTAGCAAAATGTGTGAATCCGTTCAGGGTGCTGATTATGTATCTCAGTTGCCAACTGAAATGGTAGTGTACATCCAATAGCTATCAAATGACGTGTTTTATATTTGCTATCTCCAGTGACCAACAGAAATATAATAGAGATAGCAAACACAAATGACGCCATTTAATGGAGGTAGTCCACTTTGAGCACCCAGTTTTTCGGCACCTGCACATTCGGCACCTAGCCTAGTCCACTTTGAGCACCAATTGGTATTTTTGACAGGTGCGCAAAGTGGACACAATTTTATATTTCCATTTGTGTCCACTTTAAGCACCTACAATACAGGAGGCTATTGCTGGCCGCTAATGTTTGTTCGACAAGTTGATATTAAATGAAACATGTCGTGTGGTGCCGAATGTGCAGGTGCCGAAAAACTGGGTGCTCAAAGTGGACTACCTCATTTAATGTACACTTTTCTATTTTGAGTTGGCAACTGAGATACATAATCAGCACCCAGGCGTGATACGATGACTGGGAAAGTAATGAGGGTTTCGTTCATTTAAATCACACATGAGATTAAGTTTGTCTTAGGATCCACTATTGATGAAATACATGCTTGGCCATATCAGGATCATTACATGAAAATTACATTAAATAAAAATGAAACCCGTTTTTCTTGGTCACGGCATCACGAATGACTGGACCGATTTCACTAATTCTTTTTTTGTTGTATTTGTCATTATTAGGACCGATTTCACTGTGGTGTAACGCTCGCTGACCGCATTCGTAACAGTGAGATCCGAGAAAGAGTGGGATTGAAAGAAAGTGTTGGTGTTAAAATGCGAAAGGGCATGCTCCGCTGGTTCGGGCATGTGGAAAGAATGACAGATGAAAGATTGACAAAGCAGATATACAATGCGAATGTGGATGGATGTAGGTACCCGGGGAGACCAAGGCTGACATTTCACGATCAGATCAATCGGATATTATCCGAGGGTGGTGTCAAGAGTCTCCGAAACCGGCGTGTTTGTATGAAAAGGATAATGAATGTGAAGGAAGCAAGACAGATTTGTCAGGATCGTGAGGTCTGGCACTCGATACTCTCTGCCTACCCCGTAAGGGACTTGGCGTGAAGATATGTATGTATGTACCGATTTCACTAATTCTTTTTTTGTCATTATTAGGAGAAGGTTCTTACGGAAAAAAATATTAAGAAAATCTCTCAGAAATATTGAAAAATATACATTTAATTTTGCACTTCAAATTGAATAGGTACTCATACGCAAGATAGGTCAGCTATTCAAAATAAAGTAGTTTCTACTATTCTTCTATCATTCTATCATTGCTACGCTAAGGCGGTACGAAGTTCGCCGGGTCAGCTAGTCTTTATAAAAAATATCAATGCGTGAAATAATTAGTGTTGTATTTTCAGCTTTACTGTGTTTAAATTATTCAAAACTAGCTGTTGCCCATGGCGTTGCCCGCGTGGTTAATTGTCCTACATGAATTTTTTTTCGGGATAAATCTATTTCATGCGTCAATCCAAATTTCCCCTGTGTGTGTTCCAAATTTTTGAATCGAAAGGAGTTACAAACAAACAAACATTTAAACTTCAACATTTAAAACATTAGTTAGTAGGATTAATCTTTATATAATAAGTACAAAAATATATGTTTCTTTGGTAGCACTTATGGTCGTACTACACATATCCTTATCGAAACAGATCGTAACCGTATCAATACGAATGGTATTCCTTGTTTGAAATTCCGCACTGCAACGTAGGTGTACATCAGAATCGTAACAAGCTCATGAAGCGATGCGGAAGGTGAGCGTCCCGTTTCGGAGTGAATTTACGGAGGCGACACGCAGTAGTGACGGGAAATCTGAGCTGAATAAATTGCTTATTTGATAGTAAAGTATTTTCTTCACGCCCATATCTCTGAAGAGGTAGGTAGAGAAGGGCACCCACGACTAGCCTGAGACACTAAGTTCCAAAAAGTGGTAGGTGGCAAGCCTATCGCCATTCGGACACATACCCAATCCCGGGAAACGTTATTCTTATTAGAAAATTGTAAAAAGTACAGCATTATTAGCTTATTACGGATATGTAGAAGCAGTTTTAAGGTATGGAATAGTTATATGGGGAAATTGTAATGAAATATCAATGGCTTTCATTATTCAGAAACGCTGTATTCGTGCTATTTTGGGTGCTGCTCCTCTAGCATCGTGTAAACCTTTATTTAAAAATCTACATTTTCTTACTTTACCATGCTTATATATTTATGAATCGGCGTGTTTTGTGAAGAAGTTTCCTGGAGAATTTCTTATGGCAAAGGATGTATATAAATTCAATCGTCGCCAATGTAATAAATTATATTTACCAGCGTCCAGATCCGCATTCTTTAATAAAAATTGAAGCCAAATGTTAGTTAAGATATATAAAAAGTTGCCAGATAAGTTAAAAACACTCCCAATCAATAAATTTAAAAAAAACGCTTTATGAGTACTTGAATGATAAATGTTTCTACTCAGTAAAAGATTATTTTAAAGACAAGATGTAGATCAGATTATCACGTTATTATTATTATTACAATTATAATTTTTATTTTTTTGACATTTTTATTATATTAATATAATGACAACATGTAGAATAATTAACAATAATATGGAAACTAGTATTTATTAATTATTTTATTGTTTTAATAATTTAAGTTATAAAAATGATGTTATTTGTATGTAATTGGACATGTATTGTTAATTTTAAATCAAACTCCTAGAATAGGTAGGTCTATGATTGATTCTGAAGAAAGTAATAATTTTTGTATGCCAGTAAATTGGCAAAATAGGAATAAGTGCATGTATTTTTTGTAACATCATATGTCACCCTATTTTTACAAAATAAATAAGTTGAAGTTGAAAAAATACACATTGTCTATTTTTTTAGTTGCAATAGGCTAGGCTAGGCTTCTTGCTAAAAGAAGCCTAGTCTGACGCCAGGCCACTAGACCACTAAGGCGATTAGACCTGTTAGACCTTGTTTATTAAAATAATAAATGCAGCTAGAAAAAAGTTTGTGTACCTCAATAAACTAGTGGTCGCCCAATGGTCGAAATTCGACCATAACAAATTTGAACACCTTGTCGATTAAAACTCCATCTTCATTTCTCAAGACCAACTACTTTGCTTCCAAACTCTTTAGTGCGCCATCTGTGATCTTTTATCGTTATCATCATTATATTGATTTGTGTGTATCAGATGCATGGTAGTGTGGGTAATGTTTTATTTTTTGAATTATTGCACTTTATAAACATTGTCATTAAAAAATATTAGCGCTCTTTACTTCTCCTACACTTAAACTATAACCGTCTTATTAATAAACACGGATTAAAGTACGCCAAGGTTTAAATTGGTATTAAAGTCTTTATTACAATGAAATGCAGACTATAATATCAACATATCTTTACTTCTACTTTAGTCTATGTTTATTAAAACAGCGGAATGTGTGCCAAATTTCATACTCCTCCGTCAGCGCAATTTTCGTAAAAAGGGGTCCAAAGTTTTTGCTTCACGTATTAATATATAGATAATACGAAGACATAAGATTTTATAACAAAAGATCTACAAAGAATGTACATTTTTTCATATTAATTTTCGCAGTCTATTCATTTTACAGCAATATAATGCCAACGTAAATACCCCTCTTCTGTGCAATTTCAATTAGGGCCGACAGTAGCCTCCGTGCTATCAATTTGTAGAGTTTGTTTGGATACCGTACTAATGTTACTTACAGGGTGCTCCAAAAATTAAATGTTTTTATTCATAGTTTTGAAGCAATTTACAAGATGAAATAAAATATGGGTCCTATTATGAACGCTTAAGCAGTAAGCGAATGTGGATGGATGTAGGTACCCGGGAAGACCAAGGCTGACATTTCACGATCAGATCAATCGGATATTATCCGAGGGTGGTGTCAAGAGTCTCCGAAACCGGCGTGTTTGTATATAAAGGGTAATGAATGTGAAGGAAGCAAGACAGGTTTGTCAGGATCGTGAGGTCTGGCACTCGATAGGTACTCTCTGCCTACCCCGTAAGGGACTTGGCGTGAAGATATGTATGTATGTATGTATGCTTAAGCAGTACTATTTCTATCTTGCTAAATGACCACCTTTATAAGCAACTTTATAATATACGTTCTAAGGTTGTCTTTCTCTGATGACAATTAGTACTATTGAAATAATACTAGTTTAAGAGTTTATGGTAAACCCCCAGGACTGATAATCGTGGTAACGTCAAAAAGATTTTAAAGCCCGCAGCTCAACCAATTTACGAGTATAGACGGAATAGCTACAGTTTTTACTTAAAATATAAATTTCTCTATAATATGTATTGTCAATAACCTGTACCTGCTATCACAACGTTAGAGATTGCCGTTGTCGTGGTCCGTGCTAGAGACAAAGGATAAACTTGCACATAAGGCCAACACTCCAAATATACAAATATAAATAACAAAGCGATTTTAAGTATATCTTTGGTGTCTATTAGTTATCAGTTCTCTCAGGAGCGCCGCCTATTTGTTCATTCTCTTGTTTTATAAAAATCTGACCTAATCCTGATTCCAAGGTTTTTTTTAAATGTAAACCTATAAATATGAAAATCAATGCCACGTTTCGTTATATTTTTGTGACTCAAGAACGGGCTCACCTATCCAAAATAAACATGTTTAGGCTTTGTTTAGACTATTTAGTAGATAGTTTACGTGAAGTTTGCATACAATCGGTCATTCGGTTCTTCATTTATCACATTTTTTGTAACAAATGAATTCAATAATTGACGGATCATTTTGTAATGTCACCGTCCGCCCACCCCTGGGGCTGGCCCTGGCTGTCAAATTGAAACTTTTGTCCGTTGTTTTTTTCTTTTCTTTGTTTTGTCATGTTAGTTATGCGGACATTTCTTTTTGGAAGTGCCTCGATTAAAGCATTTCGTACGTAGCGTCTAGAGGTCAATAAACGTAACAGAGAAACGTGATGGCAAATTTCTGTCATACGTCATTAAAGAAGTTTCACTTCAAAAAACCTCTTTTTGTATAGAATTATTGTAAATTTTTATCAACCTGTATCACACTCGTTAACTTTCTCAGAATTTATATCACAAGCTCTTGCCTCGATTCATACGACCGCAGTGTGTGCCAACTGTTGGGTATCTAAACAACTAACACCATTATAAATTAACAAAGCAATTACCGGAAATATAATAAAATGATCAAAAGTTTAAAATGTCTCCCGGAAACAATTTGCCAAACAACTCCGCCATTTTATGATGACGCGTTTTCATTTATAAACACGAGTGTGATTCTTAAAATAATTATATCGTTAATAATGGGACTGTCAATGGTATTTAGTTTAATTGGAAATGCGTGTACTTGTGCAGTTATTATCCGTGACAAAACCATGAAGACACCAACAAATTATTACCTCTTCAATCTTGCAATTACAGATCTATTTGTTTCTGTCTTTGTACCTATAGAGCTATGGTTAATTTGGACTACAACGTTATCTGGTATTGGAGAATGTAGCATTCGATTTCATTTTTTAATGTGGGATCTTCTTAGTAATTGTAATGTATTAACTATTCTTGCATTCACAATAGAGAGGTATATAGTTGTCTCAAAACCACTTTTACGTCAAAAATTGGCCCGAAATACACGGGTTTTAGCAATAATTCTAGTAAATTGGATTATTTCAAGTATTTGTGCTACTTATAATATTTATTTTGTCCTACATATAGAGATAAAGCCGTACCTGTACTGGTTTACGTCGATAAGTGAAAAAAATAAATCGTATTTTGTGGTTTTCTCTTTGCTGATGTTTTTTGTTATGCCAATGACCATTATTGTAGTACTTTATATACTTATAGCTATTAAACTTAAATCCAAAAGGTCTAAGTCAGGTTCAAAATCTGAATTCAGGAAACACAGCCGAAGCAAAGCAGTGAGACTTCTAGGTAAATTGAAATTCTAATTTTTTTTATGATATTGGAAGGCAAACAAGCCGTCGGATTTCCTGATGGTAAAAAATTCACGCCGCCTAGAGACACCAAAGGTGGTAATGGTGCGTTGCCAACCTAAGGCTGAGATGTTACCGGCTACTTTACCCTCCAAACCGGAACACGTCGTGACGTTATGGCGACAGGAATAGGTAAGGCGATGGTACCAATCCGGGTGAGTCGCTGCGAAACTCTACCACCTAGTCAGATGCCAC
This sequence comes from Calephelis nemesis, assembly GCA_002245505.1. Taxonomy (NCBI): domain Eukaryota; kingdom Metazoa; phylum Arthropoda; class Insecta; order Lepidoptera; family Riodinidae; genus Calephelis; species Calephelis nemesis. The sequence goes on from NJDD01010252.1 coordinate 49,755, forward strand.
TGTGTTAGTGACGGTAAGCTTATGCTCGTCTTTTACGAGCTGCCTGGCAGTAAAGCAGATGGTCTATTCTGCAAAGGAGCCCGTAACAACACGGTTTTTGTCAATTGTTTTTGTTTTAAAAGTTTGTCAAATTATACTAATGGAACTGACCTTTTTGAAATGAGTATCGGTGAAAAATAACTCATAAATTATACTAATATAAATAAGATAGGATAAATCCATATATATGTTTGGCTTTACCCTATCTTAATATCATTATATATGGCATTTGTTTGTTGACAATGACGCCAATGATCATTATTACAAGGATTAATGTTGTTGGATATTCATTATCGTTTTTTAGTCTAACTAAGGTTTAGTAAAAAGTGACCTAACGAACCGGTTCGTGTCGTCTATACTTCTTATACCGATATAAAATTCTCGTGTCACAATGTTCGTTCCCATACTCCTCTTACGGCCAATGTTAATAATATTTCTCTAAAGATGGATTTCAAGCAATCTAGATAGCTGCTTATCCGCCGGCCTATCCTATACATAATTGCCATATTCATCCTGTCCACAGATATGTTATTGGCAAGCGATAACATAAAAATGGATCAAAATATCTATCTTGGACAGCAAGTTTTGGATTAGGATTGATTATTAATATTGGCCGTTAAACGGCCTGACTGATTTTCATGAAATTTTGTGAGCATATTGAGTAGGTCTGAGAATCGGCCAACATCTATTTTTTATAACCCTAAGTGATGAAGGTGAATCTTTTTCATACCCCTTAGTGATAAGGGTGACTCAACCCAATTTATTCATATCAGAACAACGTCTGCCGGGTCAGCAAGTAATGTATAAAATTACCTACAACTAGTTAAAATACTATTTTTCGTCAACTAAAAAAGCTTAGTTTTTCTTGGTATGTATATTGATAGATGACAGAATTGTGTAATATGTTCAGTCCCTTTGGAAGCAATAATAGAGATCTTCAACACTCTTAGATATCCCGCTGGAAAAAAAATACTGTTTTTCTAATTTTTGCTGCAGTTTTCGCAGTTTCTTCTTTTCATAAAGTACCATATTCTGCCAATAAATAACTAACACATAAAAAAATAGCAAAATTGGTCCATCCGTTCAGGCGTAATGCGATGACTAAAGGAAGTGTCGCTTAGATTCTATACTTCTTATCGTCGGAGCTTGGTGGAATTCCATTCTTGATGCAATTTATTTAGAAACACTTGTACTTTCCACAATGTATTTTATTATTTTTTATTTTTATAATTTAGCCAACCGGTTTCGCTATACAAGCTTCATCAGGGCTATAAAACAACATAACAACTTGTTATATATGTATAATTGCCATATTCATCCTGTCCACAGATATGTTATTGGCAAGCGATAACATAAAAATGGAT
>NJDD01010252.1:70644-86072 GCA_002245505.1 Calephelis nemesis
CATTTGTAAAAACAAATGCCTCTGATCTAGCCTCGTAACGTGACATTAATTCAGCTAAGCTAAGCACTATATGAGCCTACCACCAAAAGACTTAAGCGTCAACTTTGATTGATTTGTAAGCAAATATGAGCCTTTAATACACATCTTAAGACTCGAGCTTGCATTTCCTACACGGTGAGTATTCTATATAAATACGTTACATAATCTGTATATAAGTATACTGGAAAAATTTAACGCATTGTCGTAACAATCTGTTATCTGTGTTTTACAGCATGTATTTTATCGTTCCAGAATGTATTTTTTGAAAGTTCAAAAAGGCATGAGCACCCATTATTAATGGTATCTAAATCAATATATACATACAGTAAGAAGGTCTACGGCGCTTGGAGTTCTCTCAAGCGTCTTCGGTTTTTGCTGCCAATTCCCACCAAGACTATGCTCGCCGAATCCTTGCTTCTATCCATCTTAGATTATGCGGACGCTACCTATATAAATCCTACTGTTGACCAAATGAATAAACTTGAGCGTCTCCAAAATCTCTGTATTAGGTTTATATTTTCGCTACGTAAATATGATCACGTTTCTGAATTTCGTGCTAAGCTCTAGTGCTTGCCTATCCATCTTCGCCGGAATTGTCAAATTCTCTCATTGCTGTACTTTATTCTCTTTAACCCACTTGCCTCTTCATATCTAAAAGAGAGGTTTAAATTTTGTAATAGTGTCTCCATAATATAAGGTTGCCTGGAAGAGATAGCTGTTTTGGCGATAAGGCCGCCTTTGTATTCACTTAGTTTTTAAGTTTCTTTTAATGTATTTATTTTTATGTATGTTGGTGTTGGTATAAAGAGTTATTCTATTAATCTGTTCTAAAGTAAGTATCTTCACGCACATATCCCCAAAGAAGCCAAAGGTACTACCAGGGCACCCACGAATAGCCGAAGACACTAAGTCCTACAATGTGATAAATGGCAAGCCTATCGCTAACCGGGCACATACCAAAACCCGGTCAAAATTAATTTTATAAGAAAATTGAAAATATACATTTAATATTTTTTTTGCTGCCCTACCCGGGGATTAAACCCCGAACCTCAAGAATTCAAATCCGATGCCAATCCGCTAGACCATAGAGGCGATAATAATATCTATGTTTTAGAGGAACATTCCGATTAGGAACAGAATTTTAAAGTTTGGGTAAATCCTAATTATTTTTCTTCTCACCATTTTTTGGCGATGTTCAAGCCGCTTCAAATCCCATGCTGAGTATGCTTCTGCTATAATATTTTCATGTTAGTGTAATACCAGGTATACCGGATTTTATAGAGTAAGTCTCAATGTTTATCAAATTAATTTGTTTACCACGAAAAAGATACCCTTTCCGGATCTCATAATTAATATCCTCGATAAAGTAGTTACCAAAATCGTTAATTTGATATTAAAATCGATAAGATTGTTATCAAAATTGATTGGAATAATAAGAATTATAGAAACTATTACACTATAATTTCTTTTACTCATTCTTTGTTATACTAAGTACAGTTTTCTTTTTTTAGCAGTTGCTGAAATCCTATAGGTAAGCCGTCTCTTTCATTCGGATTGTAATTATTTTTTAACCTGCTGTCAATAATTTAAATTTCATATACAGATTTATCCACTCTTGACAGATTTAATAAAATATAGTTCGGATTTTTGGTTACTAGGATTCTTATGATTCAGTTAGTATCAACTTAAAATATTAGCATAATTAATAGTCAATCAATTACTTTAGGGATTCGAGAACTATTCATCATCAGAAAAAAACAGAAAATCATATTTATGTATGTTTATTGATACAAATCTATAAACATTTAATTTGTAGTAAATCATGTTTATGTATGTTTATTGATAAAAATATATAAAATCGAATAAGTCTTTAAAAGAATGAAGACAGAATTTTTGTAGTTGTACCTAGCTTACAATTGATGTGAATTTTGTATTTATCGCAGTTGTTAAAATATTTACATATTACTATTGCTCGTACAAAACTCATTGCATTTTTTCTTTTAAATTGACCATATCTCCATACTTCTCATGAGAACCATCCCCTGTTCTTTTCACACGTTTTTCGATGACTTCAGGTGAAATTGTCTTCAAGTCGTAAGCCCAACCAATTCTCGCCATAAAATCAATGAATATCTTCGTGAAATTTAATGAACAGCCTAATTCAGCGGTTTTGTAATCTTGCGGGAAAGTATGGTGGTAATTGTGGAAACCTTCACCAAACGTTATAAATGAGACTGATTTGTTCTCCACTGGATTAATATGTTTGTCGTAAGGCTTATTTCCAAATATATGAGCTGCTGAGTTCACCAGCCAGGTTCCGTTAAGCACGTAAACGTATCTGAAGACGGCGCACACGAAGAAAGCATTCCAGAGAGATTCATTCCATAGCAATGGAATCAACGTGGGTAAGATGAAGCAAGCAATGGGCATAAGAATTAAGTAATATCTGAAATAAAATTCCTTATTAACGTGAGGTTTGGAAATATAGAAAATTATTTGTTCATAAATCTAAATAAAATTACACTACGCTACTACGTTACAGATACTGTATCTGCTCGACCTTCGTGGAGTGCAGTCGATTTCTCCTGATGATGCTTCGGTTACGAAGCGAAACGTACGTTGAGTTTTTAGTAGTATGTGTATTGTTGGTGCTAATTAAACAGTTTAGTGGTGTGTATTGTGTGGAGCTGGATATATTTGGGAGTTTTAGCTTCCGGTAAGTCCAATTCATTCTTAGCGCACTATTTTGTCTGTTTTGTTACTCCATAATACGTATACACATTTTTTAGCGGAAAATTTGCAAATTAAATAATTTTATTTAGATTTAAGTATGGATTTCCGCAAAGTAACGCCTTCTTCTATCAATTATTTGTTCAGTCATTACCATCAAGACCACTGGTGGTAGAATGCTGTGCACAAACTTGCCCAAATAGGAATCCGCCGTATTACCTATTCCTGCCGCCCTGTTCCAGTTCGGAAGGTTGGGTAGCCAGTATAGTATAGTATATAGGCTGATGTTATTTCCTCCCAACAGAGGAGCCGCGTGCTTATTCGCTGTCTTTTACCATAAACAAAGGTAATGATACTTTAGCACTTACATTTAAGTTTAGTATAAATATGAGATCATCCCTATGTTTCTCTATTTCTATTCTGTATTCTCTTTTCTGTTATATATTTCTATTCCTGTATTAGTCTGGTTATAAATTTCTCAGACTCATGTGTGGTCCAATAAACTTTGTTAGCACGGGTTCTAATGTAGAATAGACCTACTGCCTCTTTATCTTTCAATTCTTAAAATGCGAGCACAGGATTAATAGTTCATTACCAATACGACAACTAATGGTAAAGTGCTTTGTAGCAACTTGTCGGGATAGGAAACCACAGACTTACCTATCCCTATGCCCATAATGACATAAATACAAAAAAATAATTAAAATCTATGTAGTAATGACGTAGAAATCTATAAACATCCATAATTAATGAACGAATCATGAATACATGAGTCTAACACTATATTCGACAAAACCTCCTTTTGTCGAAATCAGTTAAAAATACAACACCATGATTTACATATCTAATTATACAACTTACTTTTTCTGGAATCGAAGAACTGGGTCTGCCCAAAGATCACTCATGTCCACATTATGACCTTTAGCTTTGATGTCTGGATGTTTTTTCACCATAAGCCAACCCATGTGGGAGAAGAAGAATCCTCGTGTAGCGTTGTGAGGGTCCGCGTCCGTCTCCGAGTACTTATGATGCATGCGGTGATCACGGGACCAGTCTATAATTGCATCCTATAGTAACATACATTTTACTTGGGATTTGCTACCTTCGCTTATCTAGACCATTTGAGTAGCAGATTTGAATAACCTCAGATTTGAAGACTATAATATAGTAGATCTACTTATGGTAGACGAGCGTCAAATTTTGTCACAAATATGACTACATCAACAAAATTGCCGATACCTAGGTATTGGATTTTTGAAATAGCAAATATGCAAACTGCTTCAGTAAAGTTTGCAATTATAATATTGTTGGGATTAGAATTCCTGTTTCTTTCATTTTGTTGTTTTCTATACCTTATATTATCTTAAAAAGCATTATTAGTTTGGACGTCTTAAGTGATACGTGATCTGTATCTTTGCATATATCTACTGTTTAAACTTATTTGTTATAATTTTTATTTTTAACTGGCCGTTCCGGCGAGCTTCGATCTATTTTTTTACTAGAAAATTGAAAATACCACATTTTCTTTTTGATGCCCAACCCGGTATTCGAACCCAGGATCTCATGAAATCAAGTCCAACAGTTGGACCGCTAGACCACAGAGACGATAATAACTATGCTATAAAAAATATAGTAAGTATTACCTGGGATGCAATTGTGTTTAATATAGTCAACAGTATCCGAAGGGGCAAACGAGCTTTATAAGTTTTATGAGCAAAAAGTCGATGTGCTCCCGCAGTTATACCCATTCCCGAAGCTACGATGAGGCTTAACGCTGAAACAAATTTAGAAATTGTCTTAGGTAATAATTCTGAAACCTTAGTGTAAATCTTTGTGCTTTAATGATACGCGATAATATAATACGCGATAACACTAAACTTGGCTATAATAGATCAATATTTGTATGAAGCTATGTAAAATAAAAAAATAAGTTCTTATTTCAATTACGTAAACTAATATAACATTACGTATTTAATATATTTTATTCTTCCCGTAAAATACTTTACGATCAACTTTATTTTTCAGGCCAGGATGTCAGTCTTCAAACAAAAGTAAGTTAACCGGCTACCTTATTCTCCGAACCGGAATACGTCAACGGTAAGCACTGGAGTCATTGCGGCAAGAATAGGAAAGGGAATGGTACCAATCCGGGCAAGTCGCTGCGAAACTCTATCACCTAGTCAGATGTGACGCTGTTAATAAGTGAGCTGCCTGGCAGGAAGGCAGATGGTCTATTCTGCAAAGGAGACCGGACCAATACAGGAAGAAAGGGGTGGTCTTTTGAAACATAAAATGTATTAACATGTTTTTTTATAATAGTACATTCACACAAAGATAAATTTGGCAAACCTAAGGCAGGATTCGGTATAGATTGAGAGACAAATCTTTAGCCGATAAACTTTTGCAAAAGGCGTAAACTCTTATCCAACTCCACGAGGTGTAAAGAGTCTTCAAAATCGGTGTGTTTCTATAAATATAAGCGTGTTTTGTTTGGTTTCTTCACGCCCATATCCCCCAAGATGTAGGCAGAGGCACAATCAGGGCATCCACGACTAGCTGAAGTCACTTTGTCCCATAATGTGATAGGTGACAAGCCTATCGCCAACTGGGTACATATCCAAACCCGAGAAATATTTTTTATTAGAAAATTGGAAAAAACACATTTTCTTTTTATTGCCCGACCCAGGAATCAAATTCGGGACCTTATGAAGTCAAGTCCAACACCTATACCACCAGACCACAAAGGCGATGTTTGGTGTAATGAACGGGGAAGAGCAAGTTTGTAGGAATCGTGACTCTTGACACTCTGCCTACCTTGCTGGTTAACTTCACTCAAGGCGTGAGGTGAGTTCACCTTTCAAGCTTTTTAATGTAGCCAATCTATCGTATTTTTTTTTCAAAAAAAGTTACAAGAAGCGAAAGTTATGGCCAATCTAAAATGTGAATTTCGTCTGTAATAATGAACTCATTTGCTACACGAGGATTCTTCTTGATGGGTACTTAGAATTGTGTATCTATAGGACATAACTACCCGCGTTAACGGGTTAGAAAGGAATTAAAAATTTCGCCACGGGACTTGAATCCTCAGTAGCTCAATTGGTAAGAGCATTCATCGGCTTGAGACGAAAGGTTACAGGTTCAAATCCTGTCTGGGGCGAAATTTTTTCTTTCTTTAAAATTTATAGAAACTAACCAATCTACTTCAAGTGGACTGAGACACTTTCATCACTGACACCATAGCTCGCAGTTAACTCAGACGTGGTTTTTTCATTTACGTTCACATCTTTTAAGTCTTTATTATCTATTTGAGTCTCCTGCCATCCACGGGGCTTGTTATGCAGGTCGAAATTTCCAGAACAAAAACGTTGGAAACAAAATAATTGTTTTCTTTTGCAACACGGCAGCATTATTAATCCTTCGAGCCATTCCTGCATCACTGATGGCTGGTTGAACGCGTAGAAGTACTTGTGAATAACGCGATATTTCACGTTTTCCCTTTTGTAAACCGAACAACGCAAACAGAAAACAATAGACGAAAAATGAAATACGGTTTACAAAACACTATACATTCTTTCTTTAGTTTTTGGCATTCACGTTAGCACTTTGCCATTAGTCAAGTAGAAATTTGTATCAAGTTAACCGATTTACCTAAATCGGGTTTCAATTATTCAAAATTAGTCACAAGTCGTCAATAAAAATCATGTCGAGTCTTGAGTGAAGCGGTGGCCTCATTACTCAAGCTCATATAGTGAGATTTGGCGGCAACGAGGAAATACACGATACGCTAATTTCTTCATGATTATTTCATTTATGTGCTTTCAATAAAACAAAATTTTACAAAATGACACCAAAATTGACTAATTTCACTCAATGAAAACACGAAATTCAATAATTATGAAAAAAAATCGACACTGTTTTTTTAAATTTGAATTTGAAATTTCTTAACTAAAAACGAGAAATTTGTGATTGAAGTAGCCAGTACGAAAACGCAAATTTCGTATCTATAGACCCAACATTATAACCGAATATTAAAATAATTTATTTTTAATTTAATAAATTTAGGTACAGGCGTTTTGCACAAAAGCTCACACGGACGAGTTTGCGGAATTTTTACAGTTCCTGCTCAACCTTGAATATTCTTCACAACCCGTTAACGAATGACATTAAATTTCAAAAAAATCATACGCCGTGAACCTAGAGCCATTCTTTTCTTTATGTGAGAGATCAGCAAACAAGCCCACGGCACTCCTGATGGTAAGAGATAATCGTGGCCTATAGACACCGTAGATGTTACCGGTGTGTTATTGAGCTAAGGCCAGGATATAAGGCCAATATCCGTCCAAACCGGCATATGACAGAGTCATTATGGCGACAGGAGTAATTAGGGCGGTACATCCCACGGATATACATGCGCGCACGCACGTACACAAACACACTCACACGCACATATACACGGCGAAATATAAAGCGCCTTGTTATACGTCGGATATAAAAAAAAACATAGCTTTATATAAACATAGCTATATATTATGTAATGAGTGTTCAGTAGCTCTCAATCTATGTATGACATACATTGAATTGTATTAAGATACTAATAGTATGTACTGCACAATCCAACTAAGCTAATTTAAGCAACTTACCGAATACTAGTGTAGCCCACTGCGCTTTAGCCAAAAAGAGATACAGCCCATATATAGCACCCACGTGTAGTAAGAAAAATATGATTACATTCCTCCATACTATTTCCAAATTTCTTTTAGGTACATGTGCCAGTTCATCTTTATTGGTTTCTGAATTGCTTAGACTTCCCGACTTTTTGATAACGTCAGGCTCCATTTTTCTCTAAAATTTAACACTGTTGCTGCTTTTACGTATTCACTGCTTTAACGCAAAAACTGAGTTCGCGTTACGAGTAATTCCGGACGTAGCTGCGGGTTACTGCCTACCTACAGTTATAGATAAAGGACCTAACGTCCGTAATCACGAATGTACTATATTTTCCGAATTTAATTGCACTTGGACCAAAGATATCGGAAATATACTCTTTTATCAGGACACCGTAATAATACACCTTCACACCGGAAGCAATAAGACAATTGATTGCCGTTCGCTGTGTCAGTGTTAGGGAGCGTGTTTGTCAAATCTTGTTTGTCATTACATACCCATTAGAAATTTGATACAACATTCCAAAGAGTCGTTAAGGAAGTTCTTTATTAATTATTGCGAAATTGCTGACTGATTTGGAGAATATTTAAACGTATAAATCGAATTTCTACTAGCAACAAGTGACAATGTCTAGTAGGGTTACTCTTGAATCTCGATTCCATGCGATTTGGAAATTGCAATCATATTTTTTAGGTATTTTTGAACAAAGTAGTAGCGGACTAAGTAAATTAAAAAAATCACTATTAACTAAATATTGTTATGTCGCCTACTAGTGCCTGTCTTGTGGCTTGAAGCTGGGGGCTTTACCCTTTAGCCTATTCTGCAAGTCTACCAGCTACTCCATCCCCAGATTGGAACATGACAGATTCACTGCCTGTCATATCTGTATCTGCTTTTTTCCAATAACTAATGGATGGGTAAAAACAAAATCTGAAAATAAAAATAAAAAATCAATATTTAATTTAAATAATTTAGAAATTATTATATATTAGTATATATTATTGTATAATAGTATATTTCATAATAGCTAAAATAATAAATAAACGATATTAAAAAAGTTAATATTAGATATATGTGTTTTTAAGTGTACACTATATTACAAGAACAGCAAAAATAATATGGGTATTCTACTGTACCTAGTTTTTTAACATTCATGACACATATCATGAAACAGCACTTATGAAAGATATCTAAAAAAAGGTAAGGTAAAAATATCAGTAACACTTATTAATCTGTACTAACATTATTATTGTTTAGCATATAAAGGTGTAACACACGTAATTGGCCAATAGTACTTACCTAAAACGCCATACTTGATTCGGATTTCCAATTTGCATGATATCGAGATTCATGAGTAACCCTACAGAGGATCCAGGATCCTCATCGATGGCTCGGAACTAATAAATACTCATTTTTTTATGATATTGGAAGGCAAACAAGCAGACGGATTTCCTGATGGTAAGAAATTCACGCCGCATAGAGACACCAAGGGTGGTAATGGTGCGTTACCAACCTGAGGCCGGGATGTTAGGCGTGGAGCAAAAGTAAGTTTACCGGCTACCTTACCCTCCGAACCGGAACACGCCATGACGTTATGGCGGCAGGAATAGGTAAGGCGGTAGTACCAATCCGGGTGAGTCGCTGCTAAACTCTACCACCTAGTCAGATATCACGGTGTTAGTGGCGGTTAGTCTATGCTCACCTTTTACGAGCTGCTTGGCAAGGAAGGCAGATGGTCTATTCTACAAAGGAGCCCGGACCAACACGGGGAGGGCTCTACAAATTAGGCGCAACTTTAAAAGGGGAGGCAGTTAAAATAAGTTTAATCTTGTATTAAATTAGTTTATTTTTAGAATAGGCTTTTATTTGTAATTGCTATTGCAATCAGTAGACTTCGGAAATACTTACGAATCAAGACGTATCAAATAAACCTTAACACGGTGACGAAGTTATAAAAAGATTCGAATGCATAATGATATCATTAAAATATTATTTATTGAGTTTTGTAATTAAATCCCAATTTAGTCAAATTGCTATGGAACTATCCACATGATAATAAACGTTTGTACGAAGAAAAGATACCTACTACGATGAAGAAGATAACTTTTGTATTGGACCAGTTTTTATATTTCATCCCTTTTTTAATACGCTTTTATTAATTTTGTTAGTATTCAAATAACGTAGTCTTAGATATTTATTACATACAAGCATCGTATTTTGGTTAAATATGGTACCGGTATGGCACGGTAATTCACGTATAATACATTGCCGTGAATTTTTAATCTTAGTTTAGCGGGTGGGTTTAATAAAAAAATATTTTTAAAATATATGATATTTTGTTAGGTTATGCAATACCACCATAAATTAAAATTTTATGAAACTGGCTTACTTCAATTAGAGCTGTAAAATCGTTTGTAAGTAGAAATCAATAAATGAGTGTAATATCATACTGTAAATAAACCTTAAAACTTTCCTACAAAAAAAAAAGAGTTTATAAAATTGTGGCTAATTTTATTTAGTAATATATTTTCAGTATCAATGTAGGTAAGTATTAACTAATTCAATGACATAACTGAGTCACTGCCTCCAGTAACTCAATTACTCACTATCACTTGAAAATGCTATTTCTACTTTTCTTCTGTCTGAATGCACATTTTGTAATTTTGGACCACTTTTTATTTCTATAAACGTGTTCTTTTTTATTTGTTTTTTTTTTAACTGACTTATTTTATAACATAGAACATGAAATTCACGTACATGTTATTTCAACACATTTTTCGCAAAAGAACTCTATTTCCTCCTTTTTTAACTTTCCTCGAATTGACCTAAATCCTAACATATATATAAATTCAGATTTTATTTTTTCTTGTTCTTTTGAAACACTGCAAACTGCTTTGTATTATTCTTGAAATATTATTATTAACATCCAAAGGAATACCTCAACAGCAGATTAGCAATGTCCCATTACCATTTATTTATTTTACACTAAGGTTTGGATTTTGTCGGCGACGTTTACCTTTTACATATTGAACATCCATTGGCTTTTAATTAAAAAATAAAAAGAATGACAAATACAATTCCATTATTTAAATCACTTTAATAGTAGTCAGTCACCACCATCGTCATCATCAGAGCCTGGATATTACCGGCAGAGAACTCATCTAAGGTGGTCAAACATTTCCAAACACAAAACTGTCTCGTAAAGGCTATGAACTGGTAGGTATTGACATTCTTGCTATAGTTTAATTGCACGATGTATCAAGTACCTAACAACTACCATACTTTAGCATTAAAAAAAAACTTAAAAACTTTTTTAACTTTCTTCGGTAATATCCCCGAAGAGGAAGGCAGAGGACCAACCAGGGCACCCACGACAAGCGGAAGACACTTTTTTTTATAGAAGAGGAGGCAAACGAGCAAGTCGGTCCCAAACAATTATGACTTAGGGAAACCTTCAAGAAAAGAGCGTACTTACTCATTCCTTAAAGGTCGGCAGCGCATCTGTGATACTCCTGGTGTTGTAGATGCCCGTGGGCGGAGGTGATCACTTTCCATCAGGTGACCCACTTGCTCGTTTGCCTCCTCTTCTATAAAAAACCGGTACGTCTACCACAATATCACTCATCCATTACGCTCGAATAGATCCTTTAAGATCGGATAAGGCTAAATAATAGAGATAAAGCTAGATACTATTTGCGGGGCTAGGGATCCACCACCTAACTTCCGGCAGCCATAACGACAGTATCATGTTCGGTCATTAGGCTAAAGTAGCCGGCAGACTTGTACAATGTGCCTAATACCGGGCAGCAACAGCGAACAAACAGACGGCTCGCCTCAAGGTAAGAGACAATCATGGTTACCAGACATAATAGATGTAACAGGTGCGTTGGTGTAATATGGCTGGGGTTTTAGGCCTCTTGTTATAAGACTACCGGCTATCCTAGCCTCCGGACTGTAACACGACAATCTTTCGCGGCGGCAGGAAAAGGTTAGGATCCATACCGGGGCAAGTCACTGCACAGCACATAACCACCAGTGGTATTGTTGGTATTGATCTCAATTTTAACATTTTTTCGCCCCTGCTGATGTCAATTCTGCTTAGAAGACCTGAACCAACATGGAGAAAATTTATGTATAATGTCTATAGACAACGATTATCTCTTACCATCAGAAGAGTCTGGTACTTGTTCGATGATCTCTCACTCATACAAATTATTCGACTAGCGTCTTTGTGGAAGTGTTATACCAGTGTTAACAAAGAAGCAAATGATAAATACCGAGCACTTACTCAAACAGTAGTTTAAAATACCTCCATTCCAAATGATACCTAATAACTACTAAATACTACATAATGGCCATTAATGCCTAGTGTTTTAACTGTTTACATTTGTATTAATGAATTTTAAAATAGTCTTTTGTTATTTAAATTATTTACTAGGTCGTTTATTTAAAATACTTATGTATGAACATGTTAAGACAAACTCTGGTTGTCGATGATTGATATCCATACTTATATACTTGAGTATAAGTAATGAAATGAAATGAAATGAAAATTATTTATTTGCGTAATATGTGTGTTAAAAGTTGTTATAAAGATATTTAAGAATACAACATATTCTACCACATTGTGGTGTGCAAATATTTAGTTAAATTTTATGAAGTTACATATTTCTATAAAAAATGTACATTTAAATCGCAGCACTTATTTACATTTTTAATAAACAATTTATTTATTTATTTACGAACTAAGTGTATGTATGGATAACTGACTGCTATTTTTTTTAAACGTGATTTTAGTAAAATTCACCCTTATCACTTAAGGGTATGAAAAATAGGCCTATGCTTATTCTCAGACCGACTAAATATGCATATAAAATTTAAAGAAAATCGGTAAAGCCGTTTAGGAGGAGTATTCAAGTTCCGTTTAGGAGGAGGTTTCAACCTCCCACTGCAATTTGTAATGTAATTTGTTGTACCTTTTGTTTAAGTTAAAATCAGATTGTAATTTGTATTTTTAATCTAGATTATATTGTAAATATTATTATTGAAAAAAAGACAAGCCCGCTGAGTTTCTTTCGCCGGATCTTCTTAGTGTGAGGCTGCGATTCCGATCCGGTGGTAGTTTAAAAAATGTCGACGCGTACAAATACCACTTGTTAGTTCATGTGAATAAAGATTATTCTGATTCTGATTCTACGGTAACTGACATTGTAACACGAGTATTTTAAATATGTGGAAGACAATATTATAAATGCAAAATTCTGTCTCTGTCTGTCTCTCTTTAATGGCTTAACTGCTGAACCAATTAATGAAATTTGATATTTTTATAACTACAGATTCAATTTCAAACGTAGGCTAACAAACAAAATCAAGCCCGAAAATAATATGGCTATGAAAGTTTGAAAAAAAATTGTAACTTTACAAACAGATAGTCCTACTAATATCATAAATGCGAAAGTTTATGAGCATTGCTGAATGTTTGTTACTCTTTCACGCTACAATTTATATAAGAGTGACTCAGACATATTTTCTTAGGTATACAAAAAATCCGCAGAAATATATCAGCAGACAACAATTCTTGAAAAGATGGTAAAGCTTCTTACTATGACCATGTTTCAGAAACAAGAATTACTATTTCAAAAAGATTCATAACAGAATCCGATCAAGCGTGGTTGGAAGCAAATGTTTTGGACTTCATCAGTGCTGAAGATTGGTCATTATGTATCTAATCCAGATCTTAATCTGCTGGATTATGATTCATGGTGAATTTTAGAAGCTTTTCTATTAAGTTAAATAGTTTGAATTCCCTAACAATCCTAACGATTGAAAGTAACGAAGTTTTGTCTGTTTGCATTGTATATCTGCTTAGTCAATCTTTCATCTGCCATTTTTTCCACATGATCGAACCAGTGGATCATGCCCTTTCTCATTTTAACACCAACACTTTCTTTCAATCACACTTCTTCTCGAATCTCGCTGTTACGAATGTGGTCAGATGGTGTGGAGGCCAAATGTGCAGCATCTTTATCTTATAGCAGGCAGTCCTTTTTTTGTATGTTGCTAACCGCTAGGTTTTTACAATTTCACCGGGCTAATTTGGGCCGAGTAGAGTGCTCAGCCCGAGACATCATTATTTAAATGGATTGGACTGTTCCCTACAACGCTAGTAACAAGGGCTGTCTCCCGGGAGACCGTACCTCGACTTGGTGCTGCGTTCTGGTTACTGGGTGGACTTGATCGAGGAGTAGTGGCGGCTATCAGGCAATTCACCACTTTGTCACCCATTTTAAAAATGATGGATATAATTCAAGTTCTTATTTCTACTGTAACAACCAACGTCATGGTTGCTCCTGATATTAGATATTAGTTTGTTAAGATCTTCATCATAAAACTAGACTTAAAAATACTACAACATGGAGCGTTGTTGTCCAGTTTTAGACCTAATAGTATTATTTGTAGGTATATCGCAAATCTAATTCAAATGCTGAAGCATTTCATATTAATTAAAAATTGTCAAAGAAATAAAATTAAAACTCTGGAAAGAAATTTATTTTATATCGATATTGTAACTTAAGACATTGCAAATTACTATTTAATATACACAAATAATTTGTTACAAATATTGTTAAATATTCATGTATATGAACAACATGGTAACGAAATAGGAGGTTAACTGCGCTTCCTTTTATTCTTCCACATTTTCACATTTTGATATGAAGAGTTTATAATATTTAAGTTTTTGTGATCTATATCACTACATATTATGAAACAAAGTCCCTTCCTCTGTCCCTATGTCCCTTTGTATGCTTAAATCTTTAAAACTAGGCAACGGATTTTGATGCGGGTTTTTTTATAGATAAAGTGATTGAAAAGGAATGTTTGCATCTATCTTTCATAACCGTCCGAAGCCGGGGCGGGCCGCTAGTATTAAATAAAAATGAATTCCCATTTAGCATGTTCGGTGCATCATACTTGAACGGATGGACTAATTTTGCTAATATTTTTTTTGTTGTGTTGGTTATTGGTAGGAGAAAGATTATATAACGAAAAAAAACAGAAAAGTTGCAAGAAATTTTAATTTTTCCCATATCTAAACTGTTGGTAATTTCAAGCGCTACGAATTTCGCGGAATCGGCTAATCTTTACTATAAAAATGAATTGCTAAATGTGTTGGTAAGCGCATAACTTCCGAGAGACTGAACCGATCTGGCTAATTATTTTTATGTTGTGTTAGTTATTGTCAGAAGAAGATTCTTATGAAGAGGAAAACCGGGAACATTGCAGGGAAAATGGGAACAACATTACTTTATTTTTCCCCAAAAAAATTGAACGGGTGGAACGAAGTTCACCGGGACAGCTAGTAATTTATATATATTCAAAAAAAGAAATGACTCTAAAACATTATCTTGCAATACACCACATATACGAACAAACATTGTTAATTAAATAATAGACTATCTTACGATTTCCGCTGCCAAAGGGTCCATATAATATGCTAAAATACGTCAGCAGTACAATGTTTTTTTCATACAAAGCAATCATGTACCTTGGTGACAAAAATACACAAGATTAACATAAAGACGCTTTATAATACTAGTGTTTCCAAAACACGATTCATTTCACTTTGCTCGATAGAAAAAAATCAATAAGTTAACCCTTTTTTGAAAGCAAAACGCAAATGTCTACTTCAAATATGAAAATATCGACACCAGATTTAACGTAAACATAGATAAGTACTATACCTAAAAGATAAGTGTTTCAGTTTTTGTATTTTTTTTAAAATTACTTTTATCGTGTCAAAAATAGTGATTTGTCGCTTAAGACGTTTACTTTAGAGCGCAATACTTCATAGTAATCATGGAACGGGGGAGTGCGGCGATTGGCTCTTCTGGCTGACTAAGTATGGGGCTTTAAATATCTAGTATCGGCTCTGTGGTTGCTGACTGGCGCGGACGTCTGGCTTGACTTCAAGGTCGCGGGATCGACCCTGGGTC
>NJDD01010289.1:627-15392 GCA_002245505.1 Calephelis nemesis
GCACAATCCCCATCTGAAAAAAGTTTCAATTTGACTGAAAAATGCCCATTAACAAAATGATCCGCCATTTATTAAATTCATTAATTGTTACAAAAAATGTAATAAATGAAGAACCGCTCGACCGATATAATGCAAACTTCACTTAAACCATGTACTAAATAGTCCGAACAAAGCCTTAACATTTGGTTTGGATAGGTGAGCCCGTTCTTCAGCTATTACCACGAAATTAAATTACATACAACGAAAAGTGGCATTGATATATATATAGTTCAGCATATAAGCACATGTAGACAACATAGCTGTTATAGGTGCTTTGCTGCCTTACAAGGATATTAGGCGTATTGTGCAAGTTTACCGGCTTCTCCACTTCCCGGACCGGAACAATAACAACTAATTACGGCGACAGAAGTACGAGTATATAATTTGTATAGAAATATTATTTTAACGTTTTCATATATAACACAATTAAATACTAATTAAGAAGAACGAAATGTGGAATTGTTCCAATAAAAATGCCTAAAGCTTGGCAAAAAATAATCCGTCAGTTACAGAAGATAAGGAGGGCGCAGGTTGAGTAGACAGCTGTCTCGTAGCTGGATGATGACCGGGGGCTTCTAATTAATAGTTTTGGGATGCCAACGTATTTGTTTATTTTGCTTGATATCGTCTTCGATGTACTTACGAATACGTACATGCTACATATGATTAAATTAAAATAACATGTTAAAGTAAATATTTTAATTGTTGTAATTTTTTAGACTGACTGTTACTTCGCTCTCCGAACGCATAAATATACTAAATAGATAGATTTTGATGAAATTTGTCGTAAGTAGATTTATAAACATTCATAGAGCAATATATTTTTTAAATGGCTGCAAAAATATTTTATCTATTTTATTGTTTTAATTTTTATGATGTAACAATGAGTAATAAGTAATTCTGCTGTGATCCAACTAAATTTATTTTAGGTGTATGCTATCTTTTTCCAATGAAATAAAAATAAGAGTGACAACACATTTTAGACATGTTAGATTAATCAGTACATGGCAAGTTGTGATATTTTTAAACCAAATTTATTTTCCTTACTACTTCATCTTGGTAAATAAAAAATATCCTTTGTTGTATAATTGCTAATGCTGTTGTTGTGGCAGTTTTCGAGAAAAATGACCATACAAACATACAACAAAAAATAAAAAAATGACGGCCTTTTTGAGTTCTGTATCCTGAACACGATACACTAAAACGATTATTGTTATTAAAAAAATTAAGGTACAGATTAATTTTATTAGGGCCGCACGTTTTGGATTAAATTTAATGAGTTTATTGTCAAATATATTAGTTAATTCTAATTAGAAAGTAACTCTGAGTTATATTACGAATCCTGGAATACGCTAATGGCACATACAGACACGTGCATGCACGACGTGCACAACTACCTGCACGACTAGCCGAAGACACTAAGTCCCACAAAATGATAGGTGGCAAGCCTATCGCCAACCAGGCTTATATCCAATCCCGAGCAATTTTTTTAACAGAAAATTGGAAAAACCCAATTTTATTTTTGTTGCCCGACCCAGGGAATCGAACCCGGGACCTCATGCAGTCAAGTCCAACAACTTAGTAACTCATACACCACTCATCGCGTCCTGATTTTATTTAACGACCACATTGTGATTATAAATAAACCACGCACAATCAAATCATAATTTATATATATATATATAAAAGAAAGTGGTGTTAGTTACACTATTTATAACTCAAGAACGGCTGAACCGATTAGGCTGCAAATTTGTGGGGAGGTAGCTTAGAACCGGGAGAAGGACATAGGATACTTTTTATTCTGTTCAATTGTGAGAAAAACTGGGAAAAACAACATTTTAATTTTTCCCATACAAACTGAATGAGCGGAACGAAGTTCGCGGGAACAGCTAGTAATTCATAAACACAGAAGTTTCGGTAAACACAAAAGCCGAAACTAGATTTAATAGCCGAAACTAAAAAAAAACCGAAACCGAAACTAAAACTTTCTGCCTGATACTAAATTAATAACTTCGTGTAATTTGTTACAACAAAAGCAAACTGCAAAAATTCAACTACTCAGTATGATTTATTATTTTAAACTTCAACTTGAAACTTGATACCTACTTCAATAATGCTGGGTATTCCTTCCCATATAACGCAGCAGGTGTTTCCCTATGGCGTTATAATGTAATTTAAAACAAAGCTATTCGTGGTCGACTTTTTCTGTCTACTGGCTGCTTGTGTTCTTTTATTTATTACTTGAACTAGGGTTGTCATCACACAGAATTGGAGAAAAAGAAAAAAAAAAGTTTCTTCACGTCCCTCGATCAGTTTAAGGTATTTTTTCCTACACCGGTAAACCTATCGTCATTCGGACACTTAATCTTACTCGAATAAACCTTACTCGAATACTTAATCTCGGCAAGATTATTTCTGTTTTTAATTCAACCCTGAAATATAACCCAAGTCCACCTGTAGTTCAAGCTCACATTGGGCCAGTAGATCACAGAGGACATTGAACATTACTACCTAATTACATAAACATCTTAACAAGCCCTTTGCAAACAGGTAGAGCTTGGACCAAAAGTAATTTCTACATAGTTTCTTTAACATATCTTAAAAAAAAACGCCGGTTTCGGAGACTATCCACCTGCGTCTTTACTATGAGTTGGGCCAAAACCTATGACACTTTTGGTCTAAAATGTGTTTCTGTTAGTTACCGGCGCTGTTTAAAGTTTTTATAACAATGATCTACAGAGATGGTAGTGAGTAGAGTAAACTTGAAAAGGCGTTAACTTATGATGAGGACTTAGTTCAGGTATCTATAACCCACTACGTATATACACAGGTATGTACAACGTTTTGTCAATATTTTATCTGTCACCCTTTCCAAATACCCGAGAACCAAGGGATCGTAATCATTTGGACGTCATCACTTTCTTTAAATCTTACTCTCTATTTTGCTTACCTCACTATTGCGAATGCGATCGAGGAATTTTGTTCTCTATAGATTTTCTATAAATACCCTAATTAGTACTGTTTCTCACTTGGTAGATCGATGGACGGGGCTAAAAATGACGAATTACCTTGCGAATGCTTGAAGTAGAGAAATATAAAGTAGCAACACTAATCAATCTCCTACCAGTTATAGCGTAGGGCTGTGATGACCTCATCACAAACTAGTGAATTTGTCTAGTGATACGGATGTATGGATCATTTAATAAGTGCAATCAGTCAGATTAATTAGCAGAGCTCAACAGTGATTAGCTGCTCTTTAATTTAGAGTGTAGATCAGGTGATACACTTACTTAAATAGGAAATTTAACATTTCAGCTTCAGACTGATAGGCGATAACGCACTGTATCTTCGGTGTTTATAAGTATTTTGTATTTTTTTAAATTAGTAAAACCTTTCGCAATAACTTTGGTAATACAAAAAAGGATTTTGAAATTAATTTTTTTCGTTCTCATTAAACTATAAAAAATACGTTTTTTTTTTTGCATTAAAAAATCTGCATTCTCGTTTACTATCTCAAAAAAGAATTTTAGAATTCAATCTCCTTTTCCTTTAAACTATGAATAAACTTACTTATAAATAAAAAAGGAATAATTACCAATCTGTGTATAAATCTTCTTCGTATTTTTTTATTATAAGGTGACAACCCGATTTGAACTGAACGTGTTTCTTGCGATTTGTTTTCATATTTCTTACCAGAGTTTCAGCATCAAACGATTTTGTCTCATACAAAATAAAATTATAATCCTTTAGTTTTAAGATTCAAAATTGAACACTAAGAATCTGTACCAGTACATTTGTCTGTTTACTTACTTTATTGCGATATTTTATAATATTCTTCTCGGCGATAAGACGCAAACTCATCTTTTGTATGAAATACTTCTTTGAAATATGTCACATAAAGAACGAATTCTTCTTTTTTATTTTATTAGTTTTGTACATTTACACGCTCAGTTTCACCTTATTTGAAACTAGCTGTTCCGGCGAACGACGTTCCATCCGTTCAGCTTGTATTAAAAAACTTAAAATGTAGCTTTTCCTAATCTCCTCACAGTCGAACAGTAATATTGTGCCCTTTTGCTGCTACTAAGCTATCTTCCCACCAATTTTCAGCCAAATCGATGCAGCTGCTCTTGAGTTATAAATAGTATAACTGACAAGAAGAATATCTTTAATTATATGTACTGTTTAATTTAATTATGGAACAGAATTGTAATTTTACAATATTACAAGTATGATGTAAGAGTTATAGTTGAAGATTTAATACTGGAAAAAATAATTAAATTGTATAGCTTAGTAGTGTTTCTAGCAAGATTGAATATACACCGCGGATATAGAAAAGAGAGTATGTGCGAGCAATAGTGTATATGGAGCGCTGGGAAAGCTTAAATTCAAGCTTTTAAGCTTTATTTGAAATGAGCTTTTGAGTAAAGATGCTAGACTTGTATTTGCATAATTCTGTGCTTATTTCAACGTTACTTATTAGAAATGAGGCTTAGGCATATCAGAAAAAGCATAAGACTAGGATAAATATGGTCGAAATAAGGATGCTTCATAAAGTTTGTGGTGTTATGGTCGCTGATCTTATTCGCAACACTGACATCTGAGAAACGGTTGTATAGAAGCAAATACTGGTATAAAAATGAGAAAAACCAAAATCCGCCGTTTCGGTCATGTAAGGGATGAAATTCGGGTTGACGCCTATAGTTTCAGGAAAGTCAAGTTAGCTATCTTATAACTTAAAAATATAGCGCATTAAGTAAGATAGATTGTTGAATCTATTAGGTAAAAAAAACACCAAATTGATATATTATAATACGAATAAACTACTATAGTCTCTGATATAAACCAATTTTCTTAACGTTTATAACAGCAAAGAATTTGATCGAAATCGGCTAGTTTATTTAATTTTTTACATAAGAAAAGAAATTGAATCTCCGAAAATAAATGTTATGGATTTAGAGCTAGATATTATATTGTTTTGTTTTTAGCCCTTGATAAATGTGCAAAGGTTAAATTCTATCCGACCGCAAGTACGTCGCATAGACACTTAGACGAAGCAAATAAAAAGTGTAAATAAAGTTATATAGCAGAAAGAAAGGTAGTCCACGTATTTGCCTTGAAGACAGACAACTTTGTTTTAAAACTCTTGTCCGTAGCAGTCCGTAGCAGCGTAACTGCTGTCGTAGCACCTGTCGCATTTCAGTAGCGTCCTCTACGCCCAAACTTTCCTTTTCAATGAATGTTTGAAACTCGTTTTTGTTTCTTATTGCTTTCGATTACCAAAGTTCAAAAGCAGATGTGGTTAAGTGAATATCTTTCTCGAGAAAAAATGTGTCTCGAGAGTTGCAATTTTCTCATAATTATTAATTGACTTTACAACAACTACTGGTCGGGAGATTAACGTACACGTCCAAATCAACCGAGCAACCACATGGCTCGGGTTCGATTCACGACGGGGTACGCATACGTGTGATAAACATTTAGATGTGTGCATTTCTGGATCTGGATGTTTTGTCTGGTATATTTAAGTACTTCCGTATATTAGAATCGTTGACTAACACCCATAACAAAATAGAAACAATTTACTTGCTTAAGGTTAGATTTAATTTGTGTGACTTGTCCGGGGATATTTATTTATTTATTTATTTCATATCTATGTGACCTAGTAATAGTATTGACATTGCTACGTGAGGTTACGTGTTTAATTATCGGACTCTATCTTTTTTTTATTTATCTTATGAAAACAATGTTGCCTGAGTTATATTTTTATTATTATATAGCCCAGTTTGATTACAAGTTTGGCACCACATTGCCGGCAATGTAAGTAACGTTTTCAATTTTCAAATGTAGTGCCAACTAAACAGTATTTTAGATGGATTGTGGATGTCTTTATTGCATATCTGCCTTCTTCCACGAGGACACGAGCGTAAAGATAATTATTTTTATTTATTTTATTCACTTTATAATTATATTTAAAATGTTTTATTTAAATTTCAATACACTTGATTAATTTACTAAAAAACTATTACTAGTTTCAAACTTATTATAATTAAATTGTTTGGAAGACTTTAAATTTATACTCCTAATTTATAAAAAGAATAACTCATTTATGGAATTTGATTTAATTCAATGCTGGGCACACTTTTCAAATCACATTTGTACGTTTTTATATTGTAATTGATTTTAAACTTAATGTCACACTTAAGCCTGTAGGATTAGACGTTTATAGCAAAAGTGTAAAATAGTTTGTGAAAAATTTAAAGTATTTTAGGTGTTATTTGAAAAGTATGTATTAAAATACACACACACACACACACACACGTGAAGATAAGTCACTTTGCATCTTTACAACAAAAATACAATCACTTATTTCAACACGTTGTATAAAAATAACAAACTGATAAAGCTATGTGTACTCAACGCCTTTGCATTTTATCGTTTTTCAATAAATATTATTTGTATTATTAACTAACGTGGTTCAATTAAAAATATATCGCATGAAGTAATTAATCCCTATTCATTTCTTCACCTCTATAATTACTGAAAAACATATTCCTAATAAAACTGGTTTTACAGGCCTCAATGTTATTGCAGCTCATTATAATTAGGAGTTTAATTAAAACAGCCAATTAATCATATAGGTCAGTAGGTTTCTGTTCAAGAGGTCGCTTATAACATTGCTTAACGAACCAACAAAAACTTGCACAAGCTTGGTATATTAAATTATATTTTAAACATTTTGCAAGTAGCCTTAATTTACTATAATAATAATTCATGTTCTTCATGATTTCAGTTTGTTGTAAACAACTTAGGGGCGAAACACAATACCGCACTGCAGCGCCGCCGCGTCGCTAGGATCGGCAGTAGCCTCTCTGCCGATTGTAACGGCGCGGCACTATATTGTTTATTTTAAACAGAGTAACAAAATAAATGAATAAATAAATATAACTGGACACGTCACGCAAATCGAATCTTATTCCAAATTTAGCAAATTATATGCTTGTGTTATGGGTGTAAGTCAACGATTCTAATACATAGAAATACTTAAATAGATTAAATAGATATTCAAAAATCTTAATGTTTATCGCACAAATACCTGACTGAAGGCACGGTGCCTCGCGGTTGGTCGTTATAGTTAGGCATGTACGCTAGCCACTAACAAGTAAGCAGTAAGTTTCTCACTATGGTCCAAGGCAGAGATATGTCTATGACGTTGCAACACTGCAACGCAAATCGATGAATTTAGCGGCGTGGTGCGGCTTCGCGCTTATGTGCTTTGACCCTTAATACGATATTGATTGTAATTTATAGGCGTGCATGCTTTAGTCTGCGGATGATATAACTTGAAAACTTTTTTATATGACAGAATAGCAAAAAAGCACATGGATCTTCTGATAGTAAGAAAAAACCGTGGCCTATAGATACCATAGATTTTACAAATGCGTTGCTGTCCTATGATTTGGATGTTAGAACTATTTGCAAGTCTACCGGCTACCCTACCCTCCAAACTGAAAGATAACAAAGTCATTTTGCAGGAGTATGTAAGGATCCCTAATCGGACAAGTTGCTGCACTGCTCTCTACAAGTCTTTTCATATAAGGGTAAAGCAAATTTTATGTCCTTGTCTAAAACCAATAAATTGAGCAAAAAAAGCATCATCAAATCAGAATCAATTATGCCCATATCCCCGAAGGGGTAGGCAGAGGCACAACCAGGGCACCCACGAATAGCCGAAGACACTTAGTCCCCTATCGCCAACCCGGTTCATTTCCAATGCCGAGCAACATTTTTATAATAAACAAGTGGAAAAACTCTATTTCCTTTTTGTTGCCCGACCCGGGATTCGAATCCGGGACCTTATGCAGTCAAGTCCTGCAACTGAACCGCTAGACCACACAGGCGAAAAATCTTTTTTTTTATAATGTTGGAAGGCAAACAAGCAGACTTATTACTCATGGTAAGAAATTCACGTCGCATAGAGACACCAAAGGTGGTAGTGGTGCGTTGCCAACCTGAGGCCAGGATGTAAGTCTCGAGCAAAAGTCATTTTACCGGCTACCTTACCCTCCAACACGTTTTATAATTACAACCATACTCTTTTTGGCCTTTAAGGTAAAAGTGTTAGATGTATAGGTTTCTGTGTATTTCATTAAGCATAATATGGGTTTAAGTACTATAGTTTTGTATTTTAAAAAAGCGTGAAAAATTTACACATTTCATTAAAATAATTATATTTCATTTTTTTAAAACTTTAACCATCTTAATGATAAAAATAGCAATAGCTTTGAAGGATAGATCATCCCCATTCCTGCCAGGTAGCTCTTAAAAGGCGAGCATAAACCGTCACTAATACCATGACATCCTACTAGGTAGTAGAATTTCGCAGCGACTTGCCCGGATTGGTTCCAATCGCCTTACCTATTCCTGCAGCCATAACGTCAATGCTTTTCGTTGACGTGTTCCGGTTCGGAGGGGAGGGATTCCCTCCGATCTGAAAGTTAAAAGGGGTGAAAAGTGAAAAAAGCGGAATAACTAAATTAGTTATATAATATACACTGTTGCTTTGAAAATACCCGTCAAGTTTAAACACAAGGGGGCTTAAATGGATTACCATTTAAGCATTTATATACAATTGCATTCATTTAAATCAGTTCAAAAAAGTTCGTCACTTGTTACGCTCATACGTCATGACGTCATTAGGCTGCAGATGCGACTGCGGCCGGTGGGAACCAATTGTATGCTTGTTTATAGTAGTACTATTTAAATTAGAGCTTCGGCTATATTCGTCAAGCTTCGGAAACCCGAACGTATTTTAAAGACATAATATTCTATACAAAGTTGTTATTTTATTACATTTCGCTTAAACTTAGATTAGGTCAGCCACTTTAAAAATAAAAGTATGAAGTGTAAAAACAGTAAAAAGTGTAAAGCCGAAGCGCATAATTTAAATGGTAGTACTATATATTATGATTTTATTAAGACTGGACTATATCTATATATTAATACGTGATGCCAAAACTTTGAACCCTTTTTTACGAAAGTTGCGCGGACGCAGGAGCATAAAATTTGGCACACTTATAGTTTATGTGTAGGAGAAATGCAGAACGCTAATATTTTTCAATAATAATGCTTATAAAGCACCTACAATATATCAATAAATAAAACACTACCCACACTGCATGCATTTGACACACAAAAAAAATATATATTGATGATAACAATAAAAGATCCCCCGTGTTGGTCCGGGCTCCTTTGTAGAATAGACCATCTGCCTTCCTGTCAGGCAGCTCGTAAAAGGCGAGCATAGGCTCACCGTCACTAACACCGTGACATGTTACTAGGTGGTAGAGTTACGCAGCGACTTGCCCGGATTGGTACCACCGCCTTACCTATTCCTGCCGCCATAACGTCAATGCTTGCTGTTGACGTGTTCCGGATGGTGGGTAAGGTAGCCGGTAAACTGACTTTTGCTCGAGGCCTTACATCCCGGCCTCAGGTTGGCAACGCACCATTACCACCAAAAAAAATCACAGTTGGCGCACCGTAAAGTTTGGAAACAAAGTAGTTGGTTTTGAGAAATGAAGATGGCATTCTTATCAACAAGATATTAAAATTTACTATGGTCGAATTTCGACCAACGGGCGACCACTAGTTAAAATTATTATCCCAAAACAAATGAAATTTTATCACGTCTTGTCGCATAAAAACTGCGCACGTCTGACCTCGTCCTTATTAAAGAATTATGCACATGCTGTTCTTTTGGCTTAAGATCTCATGAAAGAATTTAATAATGGGACATTTTTATTCTAGTGCTGTCGACGGAGTCTGCATTACTAACACCGTGTCCGCAAAATTGTGAAATGTTTTATAGCATTCTTTGTCGAAATAGAAATGAGACGTCATAAAAATAGCGAGCCAGTTCTTTGTCTTCATGAGTTGGTTATGATAATAATGTTTGTAAGGAGAATCTCATATGATAAAATATGAGATTTCTAATTTTAATATACTTCTTTTTTTCACATTGGAAGGTAAATAAGAAGACAGATTTCCTGATAGTAAGAAATTCACGCTGTCTAGATACACCAAAGATGGTAATGGTGGGTAGCCAACCTGAGGCCGGAATGTTAGGCTTCAAGTGAAATCAAGTTTACCGGGTACCTTATCTTCTGAATCGGTACACATCAACGGCAAGCACTGACTTTATGGCAGCAGGAATAGGTAAGGCAACCAATACCAATTCGGATAAGTCAGATTTCCTGGTGTTAGTGACGGTAACTGTACCTGGTAGGAAGTTAGATGGTCTATCCCGCAAATAAGACGGGACCAATATGGGTAAAATTCAAATAAACAGTGTTTTATTTGGTTCTTAAGCTTAAAAGTAAAGGTAATCTTTTTAGGTGGGAGTGATTTTTTAAAAAAACAATGTTTTCATTATTTATTAAAGAAAAAACTTGCCTTTTATTCACACGATTTAATTTTTTCACTACGCAAAACGTACAACCTTCATTTAAAAAATGTCTATTTACTCGGCTGTCATAAATAAACTGCTGAGTCGTATTTGACAACATTAGGCTTGAAAACAGTTGAAAATTTTTGATCTCATCATTGACCTCTAAGTTTCTTCCTATTTCTATGGATCTCATTGGTAGAAATACGAGTACATACATAATACAGTACATTCGTACGTTCACAACACGGCCCCTCTTCTGAAACCATGTTCTAAAATAATTGCTTAAAATATTTGAACATGTTTTGTTATAATAATTATGAGCAGTTAAACGCTAAAGTGATTTGAAAAGATAGCAAATGGTTTCGAAATTATGTCATATATTTTTATCAACATTCTATCAGTGGTTTTTGAGCTATACTTAATATTAAATTTATTCACTTATCTTTATATTGGCGATCTTATTAATGACGAATTCGTCAAGATAAAGAGATGTGATAGAACATTTATCTCGTACGTCTATAAAAAGTTTCATTTCAATAACATCCATTGGTAAAGCAGTCGAAGAAGCATGATTCTTGTCCAATGAATTAATTATTGACTGTAAGTGCAGACTCACGTAGAAAAGGGACCTTGAGAGATCTTCAAGCTACCTCATATCTGTAATCCGGGCGGCGAAACAAAAAGCACGAAGAAGAAAGTGTAAAATCCGACGATAACATGCAGTGGTTTTTTGGAGGAGTGTAAGGTCAATGAACATCACTACTTAATATAAAACAAAGTCGCTTACTCTGTCCCTATGTCCTAATGACCTTTTGTATGCTTAAATCTTTAAAACTACGCAACGGATTTTGATGCGCTTTTTATTTAAATAGATAAAGTGATTGAAGAGGAAGATTTATACGTATATTTCATAACTAGTAACAAATGTGACGGCAAATTTCTCTCATACGCCGATCAATAAAATTTATTTCAATAAAATCCAATGGCAAAGCAATCAAAGAAGCCTGAAGTAGCAAGATTCTTGTCAAATGGATTAATTCTGTTAACGGTAGCAAGTGCAGACTTCTGTAGATAAGCGACCCCGGAAATTGCTTTAGAGTAGAACCGAGTGGCTATAGCCAGCATAAGGAAAATGGGTGATGGATAGCGACTTTGCATGACCAATTTTTTACTTAGGTAGATTTGTCGGCGTTGGATCGCGTGCCGACAGCCGACACCCTGCCTTTTTTACCCAAACTAATACAGCTATACTTATTGTGATGCCTTAAGTGAGTCATGGTATTACAGAAAGGTTAAAGGCTATTCAAAGTTTGTTTACTTTAGTATTTTCATTAAACATAAAGTTGTTTTTTTTTGCAGGGGCCTGCAGAGCCGGACGAAGAATAAGGCAACGGCATCTTCTTCCAGTCTTAAGAGACGACTAAAAGAGGGGTTAGGGCTGTGAGTCAATTGGTCGTGGCATCAGTTGACTCAAAAAGAGGGCTGGAATGCGTGGAAGGATAGCATGGTGGGAATTCATGCTGCTGTTACTAAAGTGCTGGCACAAAAAGAAAAGGTCTTCTTCATGACGCCTCCTGAGAGGTTTGAGGGTGATACTGGTACGTTCTTCGGAGATCTTGCAATCACGTCTTGATACGCATAAAGATACGTACATATAGGTGGTTACCGAGTGGTTTTAGATGGTAGGAGTTGTAACGTAGTGGGAGTGGTTTTGCTACCACCCACTATGTTAACAGAAGATAAACAAACCAACAGACATATTTGGAATATGGAATCCCGTTGGCATAAAAAGAATTTAAAAAAATGTAAACAAGAGCACTGTATTAAAATAAACACAAAAAAAATAAGTCTATAAAAAGTCTGCACTTTAGTGCTTTTAGAATTATAGATCTCAAGCAGACTCTCTGAATACTAGAAGCAGACTCTGTCAGAACAGTCAAACCGAAATAAATTTTGGTTCTTCATTTTAAAAATATTTAAGAAAAAGAACTAATTTATTTTTAATACTGGCCAGTGTAGTTACCAACTTCAAAGGCCAGCTTAGATAATAATATTACAAAATCCGGCATAATCCACCATTTCCCCCGAAAGAGGCAGGTGTTTATTAGGATTTGTTCTCGTTAAAAGAAGAAGATATTTTACCTGCAGCATGTCGCACGGATTAGTACCATGATCTTAACTATTCCTGTTATATTAGAGCTTGATGTGTTCCATAATGGAGCGTTACGCAGCTTTTAGATTTGCATACGTGGTTAAACTATAGCGAAGCGTCGGTCGTATCTGTGGAGGCTATAGGCAAAGGTTGTCTCTTGCCATCAGGAGGTTTCTACTTGTGATTTGTTTTGCAACTTGAAAGAAGACAAACAGTTAAAGATAATCAATCGATGAATCTTTTACTTACCGGACATTCAAACAATCTCATTTGAAGCCGACAAACCAAAAAATTTTGGTTAATAATTAATTAAATTTTTGATTCTTGGAATCGAACCAGGGATATCATGTTGTCTACGCCTACACTAAACAATAAACCGCAGAAGTAACTAAAATTAAAAAAATATATTAAAAGTAGCTCTAGATATGTGTACTGTCTTTCAATAATTTGTTTTTTTTTTGTTTGTTTCCAGTACTTTCATGTCATCTTGGCTATTTCCTTTAAAGCAATGAATACATCTCTTTTCAAAATAATTGTAATACACATTGTTTGTAAGGTAATTTTAGTCTTCTTCGCCCGTGTTGATTCTAGCTCCTTTGATACATTTTTTAATTGCCGATTATTTTGCCGATTAAGAGCGAATGTTTTTTAACTGCCATTCCATTAAAAGTAAATGGATTTTGGTGTGAGATAGAACTTAAAAATGAAAAGACTGGAATTGTAAGACCCTTGTGAGAGTGAATTTATTGGTAAGCTTATTGCAGGTCTGAAAAAGTATTTAATAATTAATAGAAAAAGAATAAAAACCATGTAATGACGGTCCTTTCGAATGAGGCATATGGTACAATAAAAATATTTTTATTATAATAATGTTGAAGAACATTATATTTTACGCCATTTATTAGACTGTAATTATTTTAACAATTTCTTTAGTATTTTTTTGATTAGTAAAGTGATTAATATTCTTTGGCAGTTAAGGGAATTTATAGCTTTTAATTATTACATAGCTCATTTCTTTGAGAATAGTTTATAAATATATTGTTTTAATTGTTATAATATGTTTTTTGTATGATATTAGAAGGCAAAACAAGCAGATAGATTTCCTGATGAAAAGAAATGCATGCCGCTTAGAGACAACAAAGGTGGTTATGGTATGGTACCAACCTGAGGCCAGGATGTTAGACCTTAAGCAAAAGTAAATTTATCGGCTATCTTACCCTCCGAACCGGAACACGTCAACGGCAAGCAATGACGTTATGGCGGCAGGAATATGTAAAGCGATGGTACCAAAAGCCGGTGAGTCGCTCCAAAACTCTACCACCTAGTCAGATGTCACCGTGTTAGTGACGGTAAGCCTGTTTGCCATTTACGGGCTGCCTGGTAGGAAGGCAGATGGTCTATTCTGCTAAGGAGCCCGGACCAACAAACGAAAAGTATTGTTTATATATATATATATTAAAGCATAAGTAAGGATCTTTACGCCGATATCCCCAAAGAGTAGGCAGAGGCACAACCAGAGCACCCACGACTGGCCGAAGAAGCTAAGTCCTACAATGTTATAAGTGACTAAGCCTATCGCCAACCGGGCACATGTCCAATCCCGAGCAACTTTTTTTAGAAAATTGGATATACCACATTTTTTCAAACCTGGGACCTCATAATGTCAAGCCCAACACCGCTACACCACAGAGGCGATACATTAAAGCTTCAATTTAAGCGCATCATCAAATTGTACGTCAATGCTCGTAACTGTAGTTTGTTTTTGATTACGCCCAACAAAGCGGACTATGTTGGATGTGTGCTCGTTGCAGGCGTGCATTTGTGACACTTCGTTTGTTTGCTGTTGAGCTAACAAATTGGGAAATGGCTCCATGGTGAATTTAAATATTAGTATTTTTTTATGTTATAAGAGGCAAACAAGCAGACGCATTTCCTGATGGTAAGAAATTCACGCCGCCTATAGACACCAAAGGTGGCAATGGTGCGTTGCCAACCTGAGGTCGGGATGTTAGGCCTCGAGCCAAAGTAAGTTTAACGGCTACCTTACCATCCTAACTGGAACACGTCATGACGTTATGGCGGCAGGAATAGGTTAAGCGGTGGTACCAATCCGGACGATTCGCT
>NJDD01010290.1:0-13245 GCA_002245505.1 Calephelis nemesis
GTACAGAACCCATGATTTCGTTTTTCGGTACGCTGTCAAAAACACGGTGTATATGACATCATGTAATCGCTAAATCCTCGGCCAACAAAAAGAAAATTGGATTTTTCCAATTTCCTAGTTACAAAATGTTGGTCGGGATTGGAAATGTGCCCGGTTGGCGATAGGCTTGCCACCTATCACATTGTGGGACTTAGTGTCTTCGGCTAGTCGTGGGTGCCTCGGTTGTACCTCTGCCTACCTCTTCGAAGATATGGGCGTGAAGATACTTTTTTTTATATATGACATCATGTAATCGCTAAATCCTCGTCAGGGAAATATGTATATGAGATGCACAGTGCACTTGAAGATCGACGAGATAGAGTGCCCTTTTTTGCTAAATTACGCTATAAATGACTTAGTTTCATGAAGAACTCTCCTATCAATTCAGGAAGTTAAGTGATATTCGAAAACCCAAGGGTATCGTCTTTGCTGGTACCATTGATTGCTTCTGACCATGATCTTTACCTGAATTGTTTCCTTTCATCACAGGTGAAAGTTTATCTGTGTAATCTTTATACAATCTCTTTGTTCAACGTCACTGTTTAAAATACGCTTCCTGTATGAATAATGTTTTTACTGTATAAAAAATTTGTTGCGAATTTATAGATATCAACGTTGGCTAATAAAGGAATTGCATTTTAAATATACGGGTGAGCTTTATCATAAAGTTCATATAATACTAGATGTTGTATGCGATTACTCCCGTTATTAAAGGTTAACAAACTCTCCCATGGGAGTCCGATGTGGTTGGAAGCTTATATTAGGCGATATATGTATCTATGTGTTATGAGAGTACCAAGGAATATTTTACTGGATTGCCATAATAACCTATAGCTTTTCAACAACAAAAATACCTTTAACAATGTAGGTACTATATCTCAATATCGGACGAATGGACAAACGGACAAGTCGAATTTTCCTATAAGGGTTCCATATTATGCGATGTGGCTTTGGAATCCTAAAAAGTCAAGATAACCTAGATACCGAAGATGTTAAGGTTGAAACGCATTGTTGAGCATGGAATCCAGCATTGCATTAAGGCATATCATACCTGCCTAAGTCTATGTAGCTCCTACGCGCTAATTCATGCATGTTCCTGCATCTATCACCTGGAACACTCAATCGAAATGGCACGATGCAGATGGAAAAGACTGAAGGCGGTAGTACCAATCTGGGCAAGTTACTATCATAGATTAACGGCCAATATTAATAATCAATCCTAATCCAAAACTTGCTGTCCAAGATTGATATTTTGATTCATTTTTACGATATCGCTTGCCAATAACATATCTGTGAACAGGATGAAAATGGCAATTAGGTATAGGATAGGCCGGCGGATAAGCAGCTATCTAGATTGCTTGAAATTCATCTTTAGAGAAATATTATTAACATTGGCCGTAAGTAATGGAGCAAATCATGATACCAGTTGGCAATAGGATAGGGTATGGCAATAGAAAAGACAGAAACCACTTCGTACTAATAAATTAATAGATTTTAAAATGGCGAACCGTTTACTAGTTTCTACTTTTTAATAAAGAAAAAGATATGGTGTCCCTGAAATAACTCGAGTCTAGACGAATGAAGGTACACGAGTTACGACTTATCCTTATGTAATATTTTTTTAAAAATCCGTTCCACGGCTATCTTAATCTGGCTTGTGAAGGTATTCTAGATTTTTTTTGTTCATAAAGTTAAAAAATGTAATAGGCAGGTGGATAGTTCATGCACAAATTTCAGACTTTAGGAAAATGTATAAAAGAAAACTTGGCTGTATATTGTCAGTTGTTGTCGCGATATCGACTGAAGAACGCGGCTCGTCAAATTCGCGCCATATTTTCCCGCGCACTTTATTACGTCGTCGTACATTGTGTTTTACCCGTACTATTTTTCTTTTCCAACACATTATTAAATTAAAACATAATAATTAACTAATTAATATAACTTTTTATGGTTTTGTCGTATTTTTAAGAACTCTTAGCGTGTTTTCAATAATTATACTCCAAAGCAGGCGGTTCCTCCTGCTCGTTTGTCATCTACCTATTTCATAAACAATCTTGTGTATGGATTTACAAGAGGAGAGAAAGCAAATTTTATAAGGTGAGTAGGTATACTATGTGGCTTGTGATTTGTGGACAGCGGTTCCAGTTATTTTTTAGGGTTCCGTAGACGAACAGCAAAAATGTTCGTATATCTGCCCTCAGCCCGCCTATATGTTACACACATTTTATTTCCAAATTATGAATTAAGCCCGTCACACACGTAGCTATAATCTATATCACATATGTAGCTATATATTAATATGAACTATAGCAAGACATATTACAATATATTTTCTGTACAAATATTCAAGCGACCGCACACGCAACTATAATATATATTTCTATGACGCCACCAACGAATATATTATCGCATATTAATACATATTAACGCTAGACCGACCATCAATGAATGAGGGCAAAAGATATATTATAGCATCTTCTCCGTGTGATGTAGCTTACTATAATATATATTATAGCGCGGCATATTAATATATATTATAGCTACGTTTGTGACGGGCTTTAATCGAAATAGTTGAAATTTGGTATTCAAATAGATTCTGTGAACCTATGTACGATTACTCTTGAACCTCGATTCATGCAATATTGGCCCGGATCTGTTTGATAGACGGATGGATTTGGGATCTAGACAGAAAGACAGACAGACAAAAGAGCATTTTAAAAACGTGTTCTGCCGATTTTTAGTAGGGTCATTTTATTGAGTAGACACCCACTAAGGACGGAATTTTGGAAATTCTGCCCCTGAAGGGGTGAAATATGGTTTGAAAGTTTGTATGGAAGACCGTCATTTTTTAAGTTAAAAATTACGAAATTATATTTTTGGGCTACTTATTAAAAATGAGTATATACGTATTTAAGCGTTTCTGGAAATTCTGCCCCTAAGGGGGTGAAATACGGGTTAAAAGTTTGTATGAAATCAGTAAATATGTTAACTGCCATGCGAGCAAAGCCGCGGGTAACAGCTAGTATAAAATAAAATCACTAAAATTGTCTGAAATATATAATTGTAATAAAATAAGAAAGGATGTTTTTAATATTAAAACGTAGTAGGTAAGTAGTTAAAAGTTATTTTAATACGCCAGTTAAACCGCAGCCACAGGATAGCAACGCACTTATATCTTTTGTTGTAGGTGTTAATTGACTATTTCTAATACATAGAAGTACTTAAATAGATACCATAATAAATTTATTAAGAACTTAGACCCAGAAATGTAGTTATCTAAATGTTCATCACACAAATGTAAATGCGCAAAGCCCATTGTATCCTCTTTTATATATCCTCAATTATAGCTCAAAGGGCTATAAATTAGGATATATAATAAGTTTGTATGAAAATTTTGTATTTTACGCTGTTGAAGTTGCAGGTAAATAGCTAGTAAGTAATAAACTAGGTAGGTACTAAACACAAACACACCGCAAACAAAACGATAATAAAATATTGTGACTTTAACCAGCCAGTATGCATTAAACTCGTGATTTATATCAGAGTTTATGTATAAGGTGCTTATTTTATAAAGATAAATAGATTGTTTAATTTAGACCACAATTACGTGTAATTGCATGCATTAGAAAATGTTAATCATAAAATTAATAACCCCCGACAAAACCTAACCTGTTGCAGACCTTCCTAACTTTCTTCATATAATTTTTATACTCATACCTACATATAATTTACAGTAAAACTGCTGTAAACCGATTTCGGTTTCAATAAGTTCGGTTTTGTGGAATTCCAGGAAAGGTTTAAAACAAAAACTTTGAGTAAACTAGGAATAACAACATTTTAAGTTTTTCCATACAAACAGAACGAGTGGAACTAAATTCGCCGGGACAGCTAGCTGTCAATAAAGTTTAAAAAAATACCAGTTATGTAATTGAATCTTAAACAGATAAAATTCGGTCGCGGGCAGGACAATTGCCATATTTACCTCCTGACACACGTACGTCCTTGCGTAACCATGATTTCTACTGGCCGTTAAACATGCGTTAAACTGAACGCCATAAATTATTCAGCCTGGAGCTCGTATATGTACAGTATTTAGACAATATACTTTGAAGCATTGTAATGATCGACCAACCTAGGTTGAAGTTCTGAAATCCCTTGGAAATTACTACCTGCCTATTAGGCAACTCCTAAAAGATTAGCATTTTCAGTTATCTATAAAACAACGAACATGATTAGGTAGAAGAGTTCTGCGGTGATTCATCTGTACTACTTTTGCCGCTAAAATGTCAGTGTTTGCCATAATCGTGTTTTTTTTGAGAGCGTAGCCGGTAATCTTATCCTCAGAATTTGCACTTTTCATCTTTGGTGTTTATAGGATGTTATTTCCATTAGGAAATCTTGAATATAGAAAAGCGTATAATTTGGACGAGTTTGCAATAGTTTATAGGTACATGATGGTGTATGCAGTGGCTCTCCGTCTGTTAGATGGGTACACACTGGTTCGAAGTCGGAGCAAAGAAACAAAAGTTTTTTTATGCCATTGGAAGGCAAACAGCAGACGGATTTCCTGATGATAAGAAATTCATGTCGCCTAGAGACACCAAAGGTGGTAATGGTGCGCTGCCAACCTGAGGCCGGGATGTTAGGTCTCGAGCAAAAGTAAATTTACCGGTAATAAGGGTGAGGTCCCTTCGAACCGGAACACGTCATCGCAAGCACTGACGTTATGGCGGCAGGAATAGGTAATGCGGTGATACCACTCCGGACGAGTTGCTGCAAAACTCTACCGCCTAATAGGATGTCACGGTGCTAGTGACGGTAAGCCTATGTTCGCCTTTTACGAGCTGCCTGGCTGAGTCACGTGGAAAAAAATATACAGGATTTTGACGTTGTTAACTCTAGTAGGTAGGTATTTAGATTAGATTATTAGACCTATTTAGATTATTTAAGAATTACTTAAGTTTTTTAGTCAGAATGTAAAAAGATGATTGAAAAAAAAATGATTCTTTAGATGTATTCGAATTATCGAAAAAAATATGTAAAATTCAAATTCACTACTCAATTATTATTGTCATGCGGATAATAAAAATGACACTGTATTTTTTTATGTCCGTTGTTTGGTTGTCTAAATATCTATGCTTACTCTTATACACTTTTGTGATGGTTTTAAACATGTATATAACTGTTTTATTAGAAGAACCGACTTAACTTTTTCTTATACTTTTACCGAACTGTTGAAAGTTTTGTTAAAGTCGGTTCAGTTATTTTGTAGTTT
This sequence comes from Calephelis nemesis, assembly GCA_002245505.1. Taxonomy (NCBI): domain Eukaryota; kingdom Metazoa; phylum Arthropoda; class Insecta; order Lepidoptera; family Riodinidae; genus Calephelis; species Calephelis nemesis. Next base: position 5,315 of record NJDD01010290.1, read on the forward strand.
ACTATATTATACTGTTCTTAGAATCCTGTGACGACTAGCCCGGAATCATGTCAGTGCTTATGGTGTACGGATTTGGATCCTTTAAATTTCAGGTTAGGGTTAGGGTTGCCATGCGTCCGGAATTTTCTGAAATTATTGGTCTTTGTCTGGAATGCGGATGGATTTTTAAATCGTCAAGAATTTCAGAGTCAGTTTTTAAGTTTCCCAGATCTTTATGATTTTTTTACTATTTTTTTGCAGTTCAAAGTATATAACAAAGTTTTATAAACTGACAACATTATTTTTTAACAACATTACTTCTGATATTAAGTGCTCCCAGAAATATTCAGTACTTCCGAATTTGGATAATAGATTTCTAACAATATTTTCTCATTTCTCAAACCATATTTTTTAATTATGAAATTTCCTATGATGTTATGAATGTTCTCCAAATTTTGGATATTTTGATCTGGTAACCCTTGTCAGGTTAAGCAGTAAAATTACGCAAAAGTATGTCATACATAATTTGGTAACTATGTAACAACACTACGTGTCGTGTGTTGCTGATCTACTGATGCATCTCGATGATATCTGATCATCTAATGATGATCTGCTGATGGCGAGAGATCTTAGCATACATACCTATAGGATTTGTCGGGGGCTATTGAACATTTTTAATTTTAGGATTATAACTGACCAAATCATACTGACTATTACTGACTATATCAGACTGGCATATTATTCCGCGAATACTTGTCCCTGGGCTTATGACGAAAAGAGTTTTTGATGATGCACGTCGTCGAAGTACACGAAAATTTATACTTTATTAAGTACTTACTCGAAAACCAGTGCTTGAATTGAGACCACCTAGCAGTCATGACTCTTATTTTGAAAAATGAATTATTAAACCATGATTTGGTAATGAAATAAAAGTCTCGTTTATTCTTTAGTTTTATTACGTTTTAATGATCTATGTTGTTACGTTGATTTTATATTTGTGTGTTTATTGTTGGTTTTTCATACGCAGGATGGAGGTAGTGGTCCGTCTGATTGGGGTGATACTCCGCATATTAAACGCGTTGTTGGCGCCTTACTTCTGGCTGCGTACGCGCAACATTCGACGCGTGCCAAGGATCAGAGATCCACTGCTCCTAAAGAGTGTCGTCGAACTCACACAAGCTATACGGAATGGAGAGGTGAGTTTGAAATCAAAAGCTTCGTCATGCTAAAAGAAAATGATTTACTCGAAGTTATTCAAAGGCTGACTATCCCTGTCTGCCTGTCCGTATGCCTGTCCACCAGGCAGCTCGTAAAAAACGAGCGCAGATAAAATAGTTCATTACCAATAAGCCCAATGGCGTTAGAATGCTGTACAGCAACTTGTCCGTGTAGAGATCCACCGCAATACCAATTTCGGCCGCCATAATGACTTATTTTATTTCGGTTCGGATTGTAAGGCTGCCGGTAAATTTACACAATAAGCCTAACATCCCGGCCACAGGACAGCAACGCAATTTAACATCTTTGGTGTATTCGCTTACCTATCACATAAAATATGTGGCCAATAAAACTAACAAATCTGGTACCACATTTTAAACAGAGCCCTTACAATGAGTTAACGACTTCTCAAGTTTAGTCTAATCGCTACCGTCTCTGTAAATTATCACTACATACATAGTATAAAACAAAGTCGCTTTTTCTGTCATGTGCCATGTTGTATGTCCCTATGAACGCTTAAATCTTTAAAACTACGCAACGGATTTTGATGCGGTTTTTTTTAATAAATAGAGTAACTCATGAGGAAGGTTTTTATGTATAATATCATCCATTAAATAGTGGACAAATACTGTTATTTTTGAGGTTTCTAATGTGATGTCGCAAATAATTACATTTTTTCCGCTTACATTGCATCAGCATTGCACCCGTGCGAAGCCGGGGCGGGTCGCTAGTTTGTATTAAAACTTTGAACAGCGCCCCTATCGGTAACTAAGAGAAACAAATTTTTAGACCAAAAGTGTCATAGATTTCGTCACGTAACTTACTGAACGTAATCTATACCAACTCTGGTAAAGGTTCTGTGCCGCTGTTAATAGAAACGAAGTAAATCTACTTAAATCCAGGTCTATTTGGTACGTTAACGCGACTTAAAGTTTGACTACGAAACGAAAAATCGCACGTTTTGACTCATCCATAAAAAAATCGCCTAAGTAGTCTAGCAGTCCAGGTGTTGGACTTGACTGCATGAGCTTCCGGGTTCGATTCCCAGGTCGTGCAACAAAAAAGAAAATGTGGTTTTTCCAATCTCTACATAGTATAAACCAGAGTCGCTTCCTCTGTCCCTTTGTATGCTTAAATATTTAAAACTACGCAACGGATTTTGATGCGGTTTTTTTAATAGATAAAGTGATTGGCATGCGAAGCTGCGTCGGGCTACTAGTTTTCTAATAAAATAAATGTTGCTCGGTGTTGGATAATATGTGCCCGGTTGGCGATAAACTTGCCACCTATCACATTGTGGGACTTAGTGTTTTCGGCTAGTCGTGGGTACCCTGGTTGTGCCTCTGCCTACCTCTTCGGCGTGAAGATGCATTTTTTTATACAAAATTCAAGTCTCAAATTCGCAAAATGCTACGCAGGCTCACCATTCTGGTTCTACCTCACGCATATAGCGTGTCAGTGGCATGACGCTTAAACTCCGAAAATAATAGCATGGAATTAGTCAAAAAGAATAGTTAACATTTTTTATACATTCTTGACGTAGCACAAATCGTTGCGTAATGATCCACTTCCCTAATAAAAATACTCTGTAATAAATTAAGGTGACTGATTTTACGTAATATTCCAAACCTCAAAGAGGTAGGCAGAGGCACAACCCGCCCTAATGTTACTTTTGGCCTCAATGATTTTCACAACATTCAATGCTCAAAATTTTGTTGCTACATTTTCTAAATGGATGTTTTTCAAAAACTGTTTTTACACCCATGTATCCGAAGAGTTAGGCAGGGGCATAACCAGGACACCCACGACTAGCCGAAGACGCTAAGTCCCACAATGTGATAGGTGGCAAGCCTATTGCCAATCGGATACATCCATTTCCGGGCAACATTATTTTTGTTAGAAGATTTAATCGCCTCTGTGGTCTAGCGGTCCGGGTGTTGGACTTGATTGCGTGAGATCTCGGGTTCGAATCCCGGGTCGGCCAACAAAAAGAAAATTGGATTTTTCCAATTTTCTTTTAAGAAAAATGTTGGTCGGGATTGGAAATGTGCCCGGTTGGCGATAGGCTTGCCACCTATCACATTATGGGACTTAGTGTCTTCGGCTAGTCGTGGGTGCCCTGGTTGTGCCCCTGCCTACCTCTTCGGGGATATGGGCATGAAGATACTTTACTTTAGAAGATTTAATATTAATATTTGTTATTTTGGTTAGCTCCTCGGTAACTTAAACTATTTTTTAAAATTATTTACCTGTTTTACCTATTTTAAAGACTTTTTCTGTTTTAAAGAATACTTATATAGATTCTTTGACATATAAATTAATTTTTGTTACAAGTATAGGTAAGTCATTTTTCAGGAATAGTGCAGTCATAGATTGACCTGTAGCGCTATTAATTTATTATTTTATAAATTATAAGTGATACGTAAAACAGTACAAATGTTTCTTCATTTAAAAATATGAATATTTGGAAGTTTTACCAAGTGCCGACGATGAAAAATATAGAATAGCACTAATTACTTGTACACTTACTAATCAATAAAATAACCACCAAATAAATTTACAGATAACAAGTGAACAACTTGTAAAATCGTGCATAACAAGGATACAAGAAGTAAATCCTTTATTGAACGCGGTAGTTGAAGATAGATTCACAGCGGCGCTTGAAGATGCAAGGGAAGTGGACCGGGCCATCGCAAAGGCCAGGGCAAACGGGACCTTAGAGGAGCTGGTGGCCGACAAACCGCTGTTGGGAGTGCCCTTTACTGTCAAAGAGAGCTGTTCACTTGCTGGTAAGGACCTGCACTAAACGCTAAATTTAGCGCCGTTTTGGATGCGAGGATGCCAATGAGAACGAGATCTTCAGGAATCTGAGAAAGGTTCACTGTTAAAGCTGTAAATACGCAGGTAAGTTGTATTTTGCTGCCTGCATGCGATGCCTTGCGAACACCATTAAATACAGTATCTCCAAGAAATTAGTTGCCGAACTGTAAGGATTGCCTTTTACTATCCAGGAGAGCTGCTCATCCGCAGGTAAGACCAAGTAACCAAACAGAAAATTGTTAACTCACTGCCGCTTAGTTACGAAGGACGTGAACCAGACTAGCCGAGGCCATGACGGACATGACGTTTTGGAATCTGGTGGAGAAATCTGAGCACTTATGGGTAAGTGATGGAATAATCATACATTTAATTGTTTAAAGATATGAGAAAGGTGAACCAAGCAACAGAGGTTAGTGTGCACCGTAGGGAAATAGAAACCACTATTAACCAGTTCCCTTCCAACAGAAGATGTCAAGAGAAGCTGTTCTCTCACTGGCAAATAAGAGCACTGATGGTATGCAGCCAAGCATAGTGAATCTAAAATTTTCGTAACAAATACGAAAGACCTTCGGTTGAGTGCCGATAATAGCTTAGCATCTTCGACGCTTAATTTTGATCATACCCGGGGACTTTAAAATTAGGAAGTTGATCGGAGTATATCTATAGTTGATAGAAAATAAGATCTAAAAAAGTTTCTAACAAATGATTGTTGAACTGTTGTGTAGATAAGCATTCTGACAGTTAATAATGCCTAAATAATTCAAAACTATTGGTGTTTCGGAACACATAGCTCTGCGATACTTAAACTGGGTTTTTGTCCATCGCTTTAACCATTCTCGTCACCATAACTTTAATTTTTTTTACATCATATGATAGCAAGTTACGTTATAGCTTTCGGGTAGCTGTATTAGTTTTGGTGTCTATAGATGACGTGTGTTTTTATCATCAGGAAATATGTGTACTTGTTTTTTTCCTACAAGTTAATCTGTGTATTTTGATCCTATGCTTCATTTGAGATTATAGGTGCTAAGTACTTCCGTATTTTGACCGTAATTATAGATAAACCTGGGCCTGGTGCCACTGCATTACCTATTCCTACCCCCTTAATATAGGTTTGGTGGCGCATAGAATTCGGATGCGCATTACAATATTATTAAAATTGTTTCGACAAAAGTCGTATCAGTCCATAAATAGTACACAAAATATTTAAAAAAAGACAATCCTGCTGAGTTTCTTTCGCAGGATCTTCGTGTGTTAATGCGATTCCTATCTAGTGGTGATTTATAAAAATGGCGAAGCGTACGAGTACCATTTGTAAGGTCCACATGAATAAAGTTTTTCGACGTGACAACGTCCGTTTGGACGTACACGCACCAAAAAACATGACGCGTGCGGCATTACCTCACTCTGATGCGTGCCATTTAAGGCTTGCAGTGCAAGCGAGAGCGCGGAACGAGCGACAAAGAGGCATAATCGGCCTCCATTCTTATGACGTTATCACGTTCTTCTATCGTCAGCAAACCGACTTTACAAACAACCGCTTTTTTTATTTCAATTTACAAGAAAACCTTAAACAAGTTGAGAAAACTACTAATTTTTATACTTGTTTGTTCTAATATGTGTAGTATAACATACAGGTGTTAAAACGTAATTACCCAATGAGCTATTAGACATGTTGATCCAAACCCGAACGAATTTTAAATTTTAAATATTATTCCTCTAAGCAGTTTTATAAGTCTCTGTTGAGACAAAACGCTGTACCGACAAACCATCGATTTAGCCACAACACATTAGCCTAATGTGTACAACGACCGCATTACATATTCACATTTTAAATTAGGTTAGTATCTTCACTCTCGTATCCCCAAATAGGCAGGCAGATCTACGACCAGAACACTTTCTTTTAACAAAAGATTCTTATTAGTCCCGGCAATGTGATGTTTGACAACTTATCTACAACCGATCGCTTATCCAATCCCATTAATATTTTGAATGTAGAAGAGTAATGAAAATGAAGGAAACTAGGTAAGTTTGTAAGAATAGTAATAATTGCCACTAGACACTTTACACTTGATACGAGAGACGAAAGGATATGTATGCCATTATTTTGAACGTGTGAGCTAAACTTTAATATTAAACTGCAAAACACTAAACATAGATTGTGCCGATTCTTGAAGTGAAAATTCATTAACGGCGTTGCGCCCTTTTTTTGGAATGGGTAAAAACTTCTAAACTCGTGTCAGATCGTTAGATTAAAAATTCGTAAGACGGCGAAGGGCGCTTGCACGAATGTTCGTGTTGTCATGTTTGTGTACGATAGTGCAATAAATGGATATTGTATCTTACCACATAAATGATAGTACTTTCATACTGATTCTTGCAAAATGATTCCCTAACTATTCCAAAATATCAAAAATGCAAAACGTTAATATTCAAGTTTTCACTTCCACCGGCACTCCCGGAGTGCAATCCGTCGCTTTTTTAATAAATATCATTCACTTTACATATAATAATGTGGATGACAACGCAAAAATACTTGTTTTTTTTCGCGCATTTATTTACAACAAACAGCATCATCGTTATACAAAGCATGTGTCATTTTCATTATTAACAAATCAAATAGTTGACATCGCCATACTCAGTTTCAAACGTGATGGACACTTTTCGTTGTCGTCTATGACTCAAATTGTTAAAACTGATTTTTACACTTCACTAATTCAAGATCATAGCTTTGCCCAGGAATTACCAAACCAGTACATATTTATCGTTAAAGGCGAGCATAGGCTTACCATTACTAACATCGTGACATCCGACTAGGTGATAGAGTTTCTCAGCGACTCACCCGGATTGGTACCACCACTTACCTATTCCTGCTGTCATAACGTAAACTTACTTTTGCTCGAGGCCTAACATCCCGGCCTCATGTTGGCAACGCATCATTACTATCTTTGGCTCTAGGCGGCGGGAATTTCTTACCATTAGGTAATTCGTCCGCTAGTTTACTGTGTTTGACGTTTCGTAGGACGTTAAACATGTTGTTAATTTTTCTTCTTGTTTATAAATATGGCTTTCGATCGTTTTTCACGACTACTTTGCCAATGTCAAGTAAGTTAATTAGTTAATTCAGTCCGTCATAAGTTACTATGTACAAAGTCATGTCAGGTCAGGGTCTTGAGTAAAGCGGTGGCTTCGTTACTCAAGCTCAACTAGGAGATTTGACGGCAGCGAGGAAATAGATGATATACTAATATCTTCATGATTATTTCATTTGTGCACTTTCATTGAACAAAATTGATCTGATTCCCACCTAAAATAACCAATTTCAGTCGAAACGAACACGAAATTCAATAATAATGAAAAAATTTACGACCATCTTCATTCGCGATGGCGTCAAAACTCAAATATATTGTTAATTTCTCCTCAATCCGGCTTCAGACAAATAACAGACATTTATATGACGTTCGTCTAAACATTTCTTTACATTCTGAATTTCAGTTTATTTGGTTACTTAATACTGGGTATTGTTATATCTACAATATTTAAAATACAAATCTTATGGCATAAAAATACGGGACAATTTATTAATCACATAATAAACATCAATAAATTTACATTTTGACTCTCACCCCTGTTTCTCGGAAAACCCTTTATTAAGTAGGATAAAAAGTATTCTATAATCTTCTTCGGAGCATAAATTTCCAAATCCTAGCCAAATTTCGTCACGATCAGACCTGTAGACGAAGGACGAAGCAGTGACCAATCTCGGTCGGGATCATGTATTATGATATGTTAAAAAAGATTGTATGAGGCGACGGTTGTGGTGCAGGTCTGTCGAACTCGGTGGGGTGCGCGGAGCTGAGCGGGCGGCGGGCGGCGCGGGACGGCGGCGGCGTGCGGTTGGCGCGCCGGGCCGG
>NJDD01010290.1:13266-24170 GCA_002245505.1 Calephelis nemesis
GTGTCCAACACGCCCGAGCTGTGTCTGGGCTGGGAGACCACCAACTGCCTCACCGGCACCACCAACAACCCCTACTGCCTGTCGCGCTCCGCCGGCGGCTCCTCGGGCGGGGAGGTTCGTACATTCACACATCTATATCACTCTTCTGGTGAACCTTTCATTTGCCATTACCACAGTCTTAATACAAACAGTCGGCCGACTCATGTACTTGCACAGAGCAACGCTGGGGGGAACGCGGGGAAGCGAGCGGCAGGGTCGGCGAGCGCAAACTCTATACAGTTTGCGCTCTCTATCTAGAAGGGTTTGCACTCGTTATTTGTTAAAAAATATGTTATAGTGTGTTTTATTATAATGTAATACTTGCTGTCTTGTAAATTTATAATTGTTTACAGGATGTGTTCCGTTTTTATTCGTAAACTAGCTGTCCTGGCGAACTTCGTTCCACCCGTTCAGTTTGTATGGGAAAAAGTAAAATGTTGTTTTTCTTAGTTTTCTCGCAAGTTTTTTCCTTTTTCTTGTCTTTTAAACCTTCCCTGGACTTGAACAAATAATTCAAAACCAAAATTAGCGAAATCGGTGTAGCCGTTCTCGAGTTTTAGCGAGACTAACGAACAGCAATTGATTTATATACCTATATATAGATAAGCCATCCAGCTTGCTGACGTTTCGTCCACAAAATTTTCATCCACAATGGATGAAACGACACCTTTTTATTTTATTATTTTTCCACTGTCGATTCGTGCACCATTATTTTTTTTTTATACAGTCAGATACAAAGCTTTAACAAAATAAAGCGATCCATTTAGGTATATGTTTTAAACTTTTATATATAAATTGATACATCCAAATCACCAATTACTCAAGATATAATTAATTTTTTTTACACGTATGATGAAGTTTAGCACATAATAGTAATTAGTATAAAGTTAAAGTGGGTAAAACAAATCCAAATATTTTATGGGTAGCATGGTGAAAATTATTTCACTCCTATGTGCGGTACGAAGCAAAAAAGCTTTATAATGGATTCATAAATAAGTATATCACATACTGCGAATTATACTTAGTCTGGCCATAAATACTGTTACACTTAAAAATAAAAAAATATTACATTTGAATTTCGAATCTGTCATTTTTATACGATTGTTCATTGTGTTTTCTCATTTTGGCGCCAATACATTGTACAATATTTTGCGATATTAAAATGGAGTGGGGTGATAAAGAGAACCGAATCGCTGTGATTGCATTACACAAAGTAGGTATGGAGCCAAATGCAATTTTTAAAACTCTCCATACACTTGGTTTTAGTAAAATGTTTGTGTACCGGGCTATTAATAGGTACAATGAGACTTCCTCTGTTTGTGACAGAAAAAGATCTGGCCGTCCACGTAGTGTTCGTACGAAAAAGGTGGTCAAAGCAGTAAGGGAAAGAATTCGAAGAAATCCTGTCCGAAAGCAAAAGATTTTATCTCGGGAAATGAAGATAGCACCTAGAACCATGTCGCGTATTTTAAAAGATGACTTAGGACTTGCAGCCTATAAGAGACGCTCTGGTCATTTCTTAACTGATAATTTAAAGAAGAATAGGGTCGTAAAATCGAAACAATTACTGAAGCGGTACGCAAAGGGAGGTCACAGAAAAATTTTGTTTACGGATGAGAAAATTTTTACAATTGAGCAACATTTTAACAAACAAAATGACCGTATTTATGCTCAAAGCTCTAAGGAAGCTTCCCAATTAGTCGACAGAGTGCAACGTGGACATTATCCAACTTCAGTGATGGTTTGGTGGGGTGTTAGCTATGAAGGAGTGACTGAGCCATATTTTTGTGAAAAAGGTATCAAAACATCGGCACAAGTGTATCAAGATACCATTCTTGAGAAGGTAGTTAAGCCCCTTAACATCACCATGTTCAATAACCAAGTATGGTCCTTCCAGCAAGACTCGGCGCCGGGTCATAAAGCTCGGTCCACGCAGTCTTGGTTGGAAGCGAACGTTTCGGACTTCATCAGAGCTGAAGACTGGCCGTCGTCTAGTCCCGATCTTAATCCGCTGGATTATGATTTATGGTCAGTTTTAGAGAGTACAGCTTGCTCTAAACGCCATGATAATTTGGAGTCCCTAAAACAATCTATACGATTGGCAGTGAAGAATTTTCCCATGGAAAGAGTGCGTGCTTCTATTGATAACTGGCCTCAACGTTTAAAGGACTGTATTGCAGCCAATGGAGACCACTTCGAATAAGCTTTTTATATTTTTAATTGTTGTATATTTATGTATTAAACTAACACACTGTAAAAGTAATATATGTTATTTGCAGTTAAAAAAATATTTTTTTTCTTTATTACAATATTTATGGCAAGACTAGGTACATTATGAATGCTTTTAGTTTGAATTGATTATATCTGTGATTAAAAATAGTAAGTAGGTAATGCCAAATCAATGTAGCTGTTGTCACATATATATTATGTTTTTTTTGTTATTATATTGTTCACTAGCAGAAAACTTTTTCATTTGACTGTACTAAACAACTTCCATAATTTGATAGTGAACGAATCATTGGTGCAAAAAAATAAATAAAATAAAAGGCGTCGTTTCGTCCACTGTGGCAAAAAGTTTTGTGGACGAAACTTCAGCAAGACCATCATCGGTTTCATTATTAACTTTACATTTTTTTGTTTGCCATTTTAAAATAAAACTTTTAGATGAAATGTTTAAAATGATATTATTTGACAACCCTGACCCTTGACTGACTTGCAGTGAGTAGGTATATAAAATGTCGGCATGAATTCAAGAACAAAGGAGTTGGACCAGTAGTCCAAGGTAGGTAGAATTCTAAATACTGTGCCATTACTAGAAAACATTTTGATCACTTGTAATTGTTTTGTCACTTTGTAACATGGTTGTAGAAATAGAGACTGACAGTGATTGTTTTGGTGATCGCAATATCAAAAACGTTCATAAACATTATTGATGCTTGAAGCCTCTTGCGAAAAATAATTTACCTACATACCGGAACACAACAATTGCGAACGACTAGCAGGAATAAGTAAAGCATTAATATACTTTCCATTCTTAATGTACAAATTTTAGAAACAAATTGTGTCTGTTTTTTTTCAATTTTCCCCCTGTTGGTCCCGAACGTTTTTGTAGAATAGTTCATCGGCCGTGTTAGGCTGGCAACTTGCCCTGCTAGGAGTCCACCGCCTTACCTATTCCTGCCGCCATAATGACAATATCATATTTTGCCATAATATTTTTTTAATTATTTCATTGATTGAAAATATTTTATTTCACATACACCGTACGAACGGTACTATTTGCAAACTTGCAAGTAGTTGAAACGCTGCCACTTACTGAAAAGATTAGGTAAAGGAAGCTCAGCGGGCTTGCCATTTATTCCTTTTGTACGACAAAATTAGGTTGCGATTTTACCTTGTGAATATAGATAAAACACAAGTGTCAAACCCCTATATCACTGGTACAGAAATTAGTCAAGTGCGAGGGCGAGGAGCCTCGATACAGTTGGTACGCAGCACTCTACCACTAATTAAGCTGCTCAACAACACCTGTTGAGTTCAGTTTATATAACACATTGTAGCTTTAACTTGGTGACCTTCCGTCCGTTTTGTTTACTATTCCGTCATGCTCTCAAGATAATAAGATTATGGTATTGTGCAAACTTAGCACTACAACGTACATAACCGTCTTATTGACACTCACATGGAATATACCAAGAGCTGCCGTCGAAAATACCCATAAAAATGTGTATAAAGAGTAATTTGAATAGAAAGATAAAAGCGCACCCAAAAATAAAAAAAATCACTAATTAAACGAGCTGTTATTTAACTTGGCCGGTTTGTAAGTTAGGGACAAAGGGTTTGTTAGTGAGGTATACATTAAAATGGCCATTGATATAAAAAACCAAAAATGCACCGTCTCGATCAAAATTGCACTGAAACGAGTCACTAAATAGAAAAACGTAGCTATAGTTAAAACAGAAACTTGGTTTTTGATGTGAAACATCTATAGGCGCACGTAAAATAGATTTCTGCCGTGGCGACGCCAGGCCCCACGTTATATGATGGTATACTTAAACAGTCTATATGCAGTAGTTTGTACGGTGTGGCGACGCGTCGCCATGCGCAACCGACTGTGCAATTCTCTCCTATCGTAATATTTTATTTTATCATGATGACATATTTAGTCTCTATCACAATCTGTTATTTTTTGCATATTACTTTTACAATATAATGTCAAATACAAAATAATGCCAATCGTCCCGTGACGGTTCACAATTTTTTTGTATACATCCAGCCTGAAGTATTTGACTTAGTAGATTTTAAAAAACAATAAAAGTGCGCGTGCAATGATGCTGGTAAGACGGAACTGTTTAAAATAACTGCACAATTTGATATTGTGTGGTCAGAGTCATCTGCTAGGTATAGTGATTTTAAATAAATGTTATATATCGTAGCGTAATTTCATTAAAATGTGTACTTTTTTAAATCGAAAAATAAATTCGTGCTCTTAATGCTTGTGCATTCTGCATATGCTTAAAGAAATGTACAAACACATACACAAACAAGTTGCAAGATTATATACACTTGTACAAAATTAATATACTTACAAATATTACTTTAACAACAACTTAATACAATGAAATTATTAAAAACCAAATATATTTTTATACGTAGCTTAATAACTTGATTATGTTCGCACCCTGTCTCTTTGTCTAGTGCACGTAATTCATACCTAACTTAAACATACATTGACGAAGGACATGTTACTTGCGCGTGTTATGGCTTCTGGTCATTTTAAATGTTCTTAACTAACTCTGAAAAGGAGGTGGTTACCATTTCGACTGCATGTTGTATTTTTGGGGTTTCTGTCACGCGATAAATCGGCTGATAAAGAACAGATTTTTATGTTTTTTTTTTAGGTAGGGTCGGGTGGGAAGATAGGACGTGATTACCCGGTGGTCGCGTGTAAATTTGATCACGTTCCAACTGGTGAATTTTTAGTTACGTAATAATAAATAATTTTCATATACGTTGACGACATAGTGTCACTATGATTCCCCCGTGTTGGTCCGGGCTCCTTTGTAGAATAGACCATCTGCCTTCCTGTGCCAGGCAGCTCGTAAAAGGCGAGCATAGGCTTACCGTCACTAACACCGTGACATCTGACTAGGTGGTAGAGTTTCGCAGCGACTCACCCGGATTGGTACCACCCCCTTACCTATTCCTGCCGCCATAACGTCATGACGTGTTCCGGTTCGGAGGGTAAGGTAGCCGGTAAACTTACTTTTGCTCGAGGCCTAACATCCCGGCTTGTGGTTGGCAACGCACCATTACCACCTTTGGTGTCTCTAGGTGGCGGGAATTTCTTACCATCAGGAAATCCGTCTGCTTGTTTGCCTTCCAATGTCATAAAAAAAAAAAAAACGATGATGAATAGTCCGACGTTAATAAAATTTATATGGAACTTTCTGGAAATCATTATTTATCTTTCGAAAAAAATCTGCTTTTTATAGTTTTTTTTGCGCTTGCTATTTTAATTATATGAGTTCCCACTCATTGTCAGATGTTAAAGGAATGATACGAAATATAAAATTTGTTTGTAAATTAATTTATTTTTGGTAGAGTATGTCGGAATCCTATTAATATTATAAATGCGAAAGTTTGTATGTATGGATGTATGGATGTTTGTTACTCTTTCACGCAAAAACTACAAAGCCGATTACGATGAAATTTGGTATGTAGGTAGCTGAAGACCCAGAATAACCTATAGGCTACTTTTTATCCCGGAGTTCCCGCGGGATTGGGACTTACGCGGGTGAAACCGCGGGGCGCAGCTAGTGCTTAAATAATTTTGTAACAACTTTTTAACACACACATTCGGCAAATAAATATTTTATTGATTTTCGTTTAATCATTTTAAGCAATGAGGGCGGTATTTATACTTGTAGTTGCTGTCACTTGATTGTAACTGAGCCTTTGTTATGGGAACTTTCTACCATAAAATGTTGTAGTAGCCATTTGGTATTGCTGTCAGTTTTACCACAGTGACTGAAATACGTTTTAATGACGATTGTTAAAATGTATGAATGACCCGCTACGTATAAAACTTATAGGGACAGTTACCGATGAAAAAATCAATTACTTTAGTTGTTAACTCGCAATGTTAAACCAACGCATAAACATAAGTTCCAGCTACGGCTAATTCGTGTAATGTAACTAATAATTAACTGGAGGTAGGAGATTGCTGCGTTAACAAATATACAAGTAGGGTAGTTTCGTGGTGAAGGGCAAGTCAGATACACCAAGTTGTCTCATATGAAAAAATAAGTAATACAACAATATAAGTAAAATAACATTTTGTGTAGCCATCATTAGTTTCTCACAATCTTTTTTACTAACATTAAAGGTATACCGATTTATTTATTGTTGATCGCCTCGTTGGTCGAGGGGCACAGTACCGGAGGTACACTTCTAACTCTACCGACCAACCACGAGGCCCGGGTTCGATCCCCGGTAGGGCATTTCCTAGTCGGGTGCTTATTATATTTATTTTAGTATCTATTTCAAAATCGTTGACTAACACACATAACAATACAATAACTTGACTAGGGATATTTATTAGTAGTATTTGTTTTCTAATTTTTAATCATTTCGATCCAATGAAATAAGTTGCATGGTCTAGAAAAGTGAGAAAGTAAGAGTACCTAGACAATGGAACCTTTCATACAAAACGTAAGTTACAACCATGATTAACTCTAATGCCCGGTTCCTATATTCAAGAAACGAGTCGTTTTGATTACGGATGGTAGTATTTTGTACGCTTAGTAAGATTACTAACAACGGTTGCTCGTTTCCGACTGTTAATTCTAAACATTTTTTGAAAATATTGGTAACGCTCCGTTACTTTTGAACAAACTACGAATGGTTTAGCTGACGGATTACGATTCGTTGATTATAGGAACCGGGCATTAGTAAGATTACTAATAACGGTTTCTCGTTTCCGACTATTGATTCTAAACATTTTTTGAAAATATTGGTAACGCTCCGTTACTTTTGAACAAACTACGAATGGTTTAGCTGACGGATTACGATTCGTTGATTATAGGAACCGGGCATAAGATGATGATGATCTCTGTTATTGTCGCCTTCCAATATTTGATCGGCATTATGCAATATGTATATTAATGAAGTTATCGACGAAGGCTTGCTGAGTGCTTACAAGTCAAGGTTACATTGTGTTTACATGAGTGGACATTGTTGCATGTGACATAATAATCTAATATAATAATAAATAGTACGATGCATCATTGTACGTGTGCCTAAATATTTTTTAATTCCCGACGGAAAAAGGTGTGTATGTCTATCTATGGCATATAGGTTTTGACCGGATGGACCAAATCGAGATGATTAGATATAGTTTTTTTTCTGGAGTTTTTTTTTAAATTTAGGATAGCATTCTACCGGCTGCTCTACTCTCCGAATCGGAGCACCACATTATTTATTTATTCATCGTCGTGTTATCCCTTTAGCATAATTATTTAAAATTTATTTTTATGTAACGTAAAGTTACGATACTTTTTTTATTATGTTTTCTGTTTTCGTTTATTACGTTTCTGAATTTGTTTATTATTTACACTCATTTATTACACTACATTTAAGCGATAACTGACGTTGTTGGTTGAGTGTGATAGACGAAAACCGTCGAACACAAATAGTTTCGGCAAGTGCTGACGTTATAATAATCCGTGTGTGTGTGTGTGTGTGTGTGCGTGCGCAGGCGGCGCTGGTGGCAAGCGGGGGCTCCCCGTGGGGGCTGGGGTCCGACATCGCCGGCTCCATCCGCATCCCCGCCGCCTTCTGCGGACTCTACGGACACAAGCCCACGCCCGGTACTACTCTTTTACCCACTCTACCATTTTACCAAACATATTTTCATTTTCAGAATTCTCGCTATATTGTAGAATAAACATTTAAATCAATTTTCACTTGACTCGATTACTTCAAATATACTAATTCAATTAAAATGAATCCTGTGGTGGAACCGGCCTCGGGGTGAGCTATATAGCAAATAAAACAATATGTTTTATAAAACTTTCGTTAATGATTCGTTCTAAGTATTAAGAATTTAAAATCATTTTTATTCTTATGATTTTTATTCATTTTTTAAAGACTTGTATTAAATAATAATAATAAATTTCCCAGGACAAGTTACACAAATTGAATCTAACCCCAAAGTAAGCAAATTATGTTCTTGTGTTATGGGTCTTAGCCAACGATTGTAATACATATAATACATATAGATAGG
Organism: Calephelis nemesis; assembly: GCA_002245505.1. Taxonomy (NCBI): domain Eukaryota; kingdom Metazoa; phylum Arthropoda; class Insecta; order Lepidoptera; family Riodinidae; genus Calephelis; species Calephelis nemesis. Next base: position 21,593 of record NJDD01010290.1, read on the forward strand.
TACTTAAATAGATACCAAAATAAATTTAATAAACACCCAGACCCAGAAATGCAGACATCTAAATGTTCATCACACAAATGTCTGCCCCCGTCGGGAATCGAACCCGAGCCTCGCGGTTGGTCAGTATAGTTAGGCATGTACGCTAGCCACTCGACCAACGAGGCGGTCATGTATTCGCAAGCATGATTTAAGAATGTCTCTTAGTTTATTCTTTCTTAACAATAATATTGTGTGGTTGTCATATTGCAGGTATAATTCCTATAGACGGTCACGTACCAACCCTAGAAGACGAAAACTTCGAAAAGTTCCTAGTGGTGGGCCCGATATGCAGGTTCGCCGAGGATCTGCTGCTGCTTATGAAGGTTCTGGCGCCCGAAAGACATCTGCTTCGACTCGACGAACCTGTGGACATGACCAAACTTAGAGTAAATGCTTGTTTCGTGAATAAAATAGAAATAAATATTCTAAATTGCTAATTTAAATAATAAAATAAATAAACTTAACATTTGGTATGCCGCGACTATAACGCGGTAGGATGACAACACTGTGCGGATCCGCGTTCCGGCATCGGTTGCATGCCGATGCCAAATCCACCTGCTTGTTTGCCTTCCAATATCATAAAAAAACTTTGTAAAAATTAAAACATTTCAGGTATTTTACATGACGGAGATATCGAAGTCCATAGGTCTGATGGACGTTGGGCGGGAGGTGAAAGAGACCGTGGTGAGGGCCGCCAAGTACCTTGAGACCGAGTGCGGGGCTACCATATGTCACGTGAGTCGGTCCTTACGGATATGCTTTATTTAAACTCGTTCTGTTAGTATTATGGACGATTTCATTAAATGTTCTATTTCCTTAAGGCCACTTCTCTATTTAACGGTAGCTTTACCCGCAACTTGGTCAGCGTAGAATAGTTAAGTCATCTCTAACTAACTTCTTCTTGATTTTTGAAGTTATACTTCTTTTGGCGCGTTAGGAAAAAATGATGAGGGTAAATTTTTACGATGCGTGCGCACACCGTCACGAAAAACCGACATGATGAAGACTGTAGATAACATTTTAGTTTTTTGTGATATTTTTATTAAATATTAAATAAACTTTATTTAACTAAATAATGCATAATAATAAAACTTTTAATGTATTAAATACCTTTTTTCTATGGTTAGTGTCATTTTGTCTATAAATGTAAAATAAGGCAAAAGATAAAATTTTTAAAAAGATTTTTATCTTATTACGCCGAAGAAGTATAACTTCTAACGCGTGTGCATAAGTACACACACAATTTTTTCTTACAAACTTTCGTTCCCATTTGGGCTTTGATTTTTAAAATTGTTTACTTTTGTAGAATGCAATATTAATTTACATCAATATCTGTTAAGCGGTTAAGCTGTGAAAGTGTAACCCACTTTTGCATTAAAATATTAACACAGATATAACGGGCTACGCGCAGCTTCGCGTGTCATTAACGATCTACAGCTTGTGTATATAGCTATTCAACGTGTATCCGATCAGATGTCGGGATAAAATGTTACCTATGTCCTATAAAGTCTGATCTATTTAATATCAGATTGCATCAAGGTGTGGTGTTTCGAAAGTTTAGTTTAAAAAAAATAGGTAACTGGCAAAGTTGTAACGAAATATTGTACTTTGGATACCGTATAAGAGTATAAGGTATATAGTATAGTATAGGATATATAGTATAGGATAACACTGAAAAAAATTTTTTTCAATGTTAATTTCCAATGTATTTCTTATTATTTTTTTTGTCTATTTAAAAAAAAATATTCTGAAACAGAAATTTAAATTTATCAGGAAAAATTTGAAGAGCTACAAGACGCGGTGGAAATGTCAGTATCAACGTTTTTCGAAATGAAGGACATTCCCAACATGCTACAAGATCCTGCCAATCCTAAAGTGAGTGCTTTATTTTGTATAAATTGGTTTTTTATTTCTTTAGATAGCAAACAAGCACACGGCAACAAAAACGAGGTATCTGTGACTTATAGACACCTTAGACGTTACAGGCTGTTTTGCGGACAGGGTGCTAGGTTTTTTTTAAGGAGTAAAAATCCTCATGGATACCCTCCGATTTCGGGGTAAGTGGCGAGCTATGCCAAACTCCTACCGGCTGAAACTAGTCGATGATCATCCTCTGTGCGTATCGGGTGACTGCGGGATTTCCGAAGAACGTACCGCTGTTGCCCTCACACCGGCCCGCAGGCTCATCCGGTCAGAAGACCTAAACTTCATGTGTCAGCACTTCGACGACAGCAGCTGGACTGTGCTACCTCACACCTTAGCTGTTTTTTTAAGCCAAGGGACTCCCCAATCAGTTGCCTCACAGTAACGATACATGACATTGTCATTATGATGATAGGAGTTGATAGGGTAAGTTGTTGCATAGCATTCTGCCACTTGTTACGTTGTAGAAAATGACCGATGTAATCTATAGTTGCTTTCTACGAATTGTCTTGTTTAATTATAAAACTTTTAATAAACGCACGCGTACGCTCTCCGTGTAAGCGGCGACACTCACTGTCGGAGTGGCTGCGACGCCACGCGAATTTGTAAGCATTTA
>NJDD01010290.1:32725-52198 GCA_002245505.1 Calephelis nemesis
GGGTGGTGTCAAGAGTCTCCGAAACCGGCGTGTTTGTATGAAAAGGGTAATGAATGTGAAGGAAGCAAGACAGGTTTGTCAGGATCGTAAGGTCTGGCACTCGATACTTCCTGCCTACCCCGTAAGGGACTTGGCGTGAAGATATGTATGTATGTATGTATGTATGTACCAAGATGATAACTGAGAGAACGAAATTTAGGTTAAATAAGCTGTATGCCATAAAAATAGATAGGCAGATGTGAATAATAATAGTAAAGATTCTGTGACGTGACTTTATTACCATACAAGTTTATGTAACTTATGTACGCTACTTAAATTTATTACGGTATACAGCGAGTTGGAATTTTTTCCTCATTTCAAAACGGAGATTAATGTGGAGCGCAAAGTTGGGATCGTAGAACGATTGACATTATTTTGCATTAAATCGTAAGAGCTATAACTGAATGAAGCATAACTATCTGATGTGAAAGTTGTTGCACAATTTCCCAGACAAATAAAATGTATTACAAAACATACTAGAAGAAAGCTGGAAAAAGTAATTGAAGTAATCGTGAAAAGTGTGTGTCGTTAAGTAACGCTAGGTGTGTGTGCAGGTGATAGCGGCCCCGCGACAGGACCGCGTGTGCGTGGCCGCCGCGCGACACCTGCAGCCCGCCGCCGGCTGGCGCCCGCCCTCCTAGCGGCCGGGGTCAACGTGCTATCATGTTTGGGTACCTACTCTGTTGTTCTTCTTTACGTCGATAATTCTATGCCATAGACTGAGACTCTTGTCATAAATAACTGTCAATTATTTATGTATTCGACTAATTTGTTTAATTCCAATTGAAAAATTAAACCCTCCAATGAATATTGAGTCATGCGAACATACTGCAAAAACTAAAATGTAAGTCTAGTTAAATACAAAATGAAACAATTTTCACAAATCATTAAAGTAAATACTTGAGGTTGTACAAAAAATTTGTTTTACGGTTCGTAGTCATCTTATTTGAATTTACTTTATTCTGACCACTCAAACGAGTAAAAAAGGTGTATATATGTAGGCACGTAAGAAGTTATACTTCTTTAGCGTAACAATCCAAAAATAAAAAATGACTACATTAGTAGCAATTTTTTGAATACTAATAAAAAGCATCTAACTTTAGACTGTAACTTTTATCTGTCTTATCAGTGTGCGCGCGCATCGTAAAAAACTATGTTATCATTTTTTCCAATCGCGCCCAAAGAAGTATAACTTCAATAACTGTTCAACTTGAATGAATTATGAACAACAACTTGGCAATCCATAATATTGCAGGAGTCAAACAGTTCCCGCAAAAGGACAAAAAAATGTAATCGAATTTGCAGCCATTTAAAAACACATGCTGCAATAATAACTAAATCTTATAATATCACAAGATATATATTTAATAAAATATTTTATATTTATATACTAATCTATAATGCTTTAATTTTAAGTATTTTGTAACAAATGCTATTTATAAAAAGTATTTCCGTTATTGTTATTAATTACTAATAATTTAGAAATAGTAATTTAGTTCCAATGTTTCAGATTGAATATTATAAACAAGCAAACTTACAAATATAAGAGAGTCCTTGTAAGATAAGAAATAGAGTATATTTGCCAACAAATTTATCACTTGACGCGGAGGAGGCACCGCTCTTTAATAATTCGATCTCAACTACTATAGTTCAAAATCCTAGGACTCCAGAAGCAGAGTGTTTTTTTAAACCCTGAAACAGGACACGCCTATTTCCAAGTCAATTTTCGTATTCCGCAAACTAAAATTGTTTTTTTAAATTAATGTCTTTTCAAACCAAAGCAAATTCGTTCAATGTTGTTCATGTTTGATAGAGCTAAAATCAATATTTTTATGAGCCTATTTAGAGTTCGGTCGAATTCATAGTTCTGTAGAAAATCATAATTTCGTAATTTCAGTCTTAATTTTTTTTAGATTTGTTAGTTTTTTTAAATAAAAATATTAAGGAGCACAAAAATGAAATGTTTCAATTTCAAAAATTTTTTATCGACAAAAACCGTCCAGAATTGTTCAATCGAATTCTAAATAGGCCCATAAAAAATATTGATTTTAACTCTACAAAATATAAACAAATGAACTTTGAAAAAAAAACTTAACTTAAATTTGAAAAGAAATTAATTTAAAAATAAATTTTACTTTTTGACTTACGTTTTCTCGGAAATTACTGAGCATGCCAATTCTAGACGAATTTATTGAAACTAGTGGTCGCCCGTTGGTCGAAATTGAACCATAATCAATTTTAATAACTTGTTGATTAGAACGTTAACTTCATTTCTCCAGACCAACTACTTTGTTTTCAAACTTTTAGTGCGCCATCTGTGATCTTTTATCGTTATCATCAATATATTTGTTTGTGTGTGTCAAATGCATGGTAGTGTGGGTAGTGTTTTATTTATTGTTTTAATGTACTTTATAAGCATTATTATTAAAAAATGTTAGCGTTCTGCACTTCTCCTACACATAAACTATAAGTGTACCAAATTTTATGCTCCTGCGTCCGCGCAATTTTCGTAAAAAGGGATCCAAAGTTTTGGCATCACGAATTAATAAATATATGTATATTGAGACACTACCGGCTGCTGCGGTTCATATATCCGCAACATTTCACTATTACTGCCGTCTATTTTGTCGAGGGGTTTAGTGTACACGCCTAACGCTACCGACCGCTACACCGCAACCTCAAAGGTTGGGATTCCATTCCCTACAGGAGCAGCCATTTCATAGAAGAACATATAAATGTCAGTATTTCTGGGTCCTAGCTGTTAATTAAATTTATTTCAGTATTAATTTAAGTGTTTCAATGTATTATGTGTATGAACAAAAGATTTTGTAAAAAAAATATAAACAATTAAAAAATAAGTGAATTTATGTATCAGCAATGTTCGAAAATTGAAAAGTAAAGTAACTCGACTTGAGTTTGTACTTTAGATTGTATGACTTATAATTGTTTCTTGTAGACTTTAATGTCAGTGTCACTATCACAAATTTATGTATATTTTATGTATATGGTTATTTGTTTTAGTATATATATAAGATTTCCTATGAATAAGAATTTGACTAACACCCCATAACACAGGCATATCATTTGCTTACTTTGTGATTAGATTCAATTTGTGTAACTGGTCCAGGGATATTTATTTATTTTTTTATAAAGAATATATAGATTTAAGTTATGCATGTGCTTAGTGTAAGTAATATTAGACTATTTACTTATTTAGGTAGCAATAATGTTGAATAACACCCTTAATGCAGAGATACTAATTATTAATCCCAGTAATATTATTAATTTATTACACGGATGTTAATAAGAAAAAGTAATCACAAAGTGAATATAAAATTTAAATCGTGTGTAAGTTTGCTATCATTCTAGGACTTCTTGGCAAACTCAACGTGTGCCCAATGTATGAACTATCCATCACTCTACCACATAATAAATATAATACTCCAGTAAAAAGTTAAATGAAACCATGATCTGACCAGTTTTGGCGCAATGAGTAAAAATGTGTTCTTAATACTTAAATAATGATATTATGAAAGAAATTTTGATTAAAATTAAGGGGAAAGGGATGAAAAAAAAGGGTTGAAAATGCCTTTTTTTAAATAACTTAATAACGGTAGGAAATAGAAAAAAAAGTTTCAAGTAAAAGTTGTAGAGAAAAAAATTCTACACAAAAAAGTTCCTCTTCATTTTTTTGTTATCTGCTTTAGTTTAGCTGCAAAAAATAAAAATTAAATTTGCTGAGATGATGATACAAATGATTTGTAGAGGGGAAAACATATGTAGTAGTGTTAGTACATATTTATGTGATGCGCGCGCTGCGTGGTACAGGGCCGTAATAATTCTAGTAAGTTTTTATAATTAATTACAAAGCAAATTTAATTTTTATTTTTTGCAGCTAAACTAAAGCAGATAACAAAAAAATGAAGAGGAACTTTTTTGTGTAGAATTTTTTTCTCTACAACTTTTACTTGAAACTTTTTTTTCTATTTCCTACCGTTATTAAGTTATTTAAAAAAAGGCATTTTCAACCCTTTTTTTTCATCCCTTTCCCCTTAATTTTAATCAAAATTTCTTTCATAATATCATTATTTAAGTATTAATGAACACATTTTTACTCATTGCGCCAAAACTGGTCAGATCATGGTTTCATTTAACTTTTTACTGGACTATATCACAACAGCATTATTTCCATGTTACTAAATGTCCATTTATAAAAGCAACTTTACGGCATACGTACATACATCATAAGACTGTCTGTCTCCCATGGCAGTTAGTATTATTGAAATAATATTGTTTTATTTAGTTTTAATATTTTATATTATTGTTTTATTTATTATAGTAACCTCCCGAGTCTACATGATGGCCATCTGTATTGACCATAACCATTCACCACAATGTTGGCCAACGTGTAGAGTTAACATTATTAAATGTCAGTGAACAAAATGGTACAAACCTTTTGCACAGACGATTGACCGAGTATTGTGCTACGACCAGCAGACAGTACGTAATAGATTTTTCGTACAGATATTTTTATACCGGGTGAAAATGAAAAAATACGACAAATGGGAAATTGAGGTCAGGTACACGTTACTTTATTATTGTGTACTAAAAATTTTCATTATGATTACTTGATACCCACTAACTAAAGAATAAATACACTTTTAAGAATTTTTATTTCCGAATTAACTAATAAAAACGATAAAGTTAACGTTTTTTTCCAATTTGCTCTTGTCACGTTTTTTTTTTCAATTTAACCCGGTATATACATATCATCGCTTTTGTGGTCTAGCGGTCAGGTTGTTGGACTTGACTTCTTGAGGTCCCGGGTTCGATTCTCGGGTCGGGGATTGGGGAATTTACTGATAAAAATAACGTTGCTCGGATATGTGGCCGGTTGACGATAGGCTTGCCACCTTCGACATGATGGGACTTAGTGTCTTCGGCTAGTCGTGGGTGCCCTGGTTGTGCCGCTATAAATATACTGCTTGGCCAAATCTGGAATGAATAAACGATAACAATTAATAATACCTACAATTTGAGTTATGAGAAACGGAGTGTCTGTGATAGGTTGTTTTGTATTTGGAGTATGTACTTTACTTTTTATATGTATTCTTGTAATAATAAAAGTAAATAGATAATAATTTTAGTTTTATTTTTCTCACAAGACTATTCAGATCAACTGGTCAGTGGTCGCTACCTCCTTATCTGAAACGCTAAAAAAAGAGTGTGTGTACTCATGTACGCACGTAAGAAGTTATGCTTCTTTGGCGTAACAATCCAAAAATACCAAATAATAACACAACGCATACATACATAAATAGCATTGAAATAAATTGTCAATGTTGTCGGATCGTTAAAATATTTTCCCACTTTAACTGACCACTTGGTTAATTTTCAAATAGTTTTACCGATATTTATTTAAGTATATGATACGTTCTCTTATGACGTAGATGTTGTTTTCGTTAAAAGTTATATTGTATGCATACCTATTTGTGTTACTTGATAGTTGAAAATTCTAACACTGTTTTTGATTTAAAATTAGTAATATTATTTGTCGTTGTTTAAATGACTCCTGTTGACCCTGTTATTACTAACAAATGAGTGGGAAAAAAATCATTTTGTAGAGTACGCCACGCGGGAACTTCAGGCAACCATCAGAGGATAAATTCCATTACATATTTGATACTCCTTGTAAAGTCCTCCGTCGAAATAAGTTAAATAAAAGCTCATTACTTAATTTCAAATATATGAAAGTTATAAAAATATTGAAACAAAAGACTCGGTGTCTCCAACTGAGAAATACATCTTTTAAAGAAATTTTATGTTAACTGCAAAAAAGACATTCATTAGTAATGATATATTGTCTACTGTATTGTACCAAAATGTTTAGTAGCCAATTTAGTAGTTTACTTTTATTTATTTCACATTGAGATCCTCGTAATACTAAAAAATTAAATGACTACTATATTTGACTGGCAATAGAAAATAAAGTGTTCAAAATAAATATAACTATTTACATATTAATGTCAAAAACTAATTGTCATCATCGTCGACATCTTTTCCCAATTTTCGGGAAAACTGCACTTTAACTGGCAGCGTAATACAAGTGCATGTGTGCGTGGTGACAAGCGTAAGCTAGTAATCGCCATGCGCGTGTGAATTAGTTTATTGCTATAAATTTTAAAGAAAAAAAAGTTTATTGCTTCAATATTAACACAGCTCTACTATGAAGACTATCTTTCTATAGCGTTATTATTATAAGGCTATATGTATATCGAATAAAAACAAGTAAAGAAATATTCATAACCAAGGAATCTTGGTCTGCCGCAAGCATAGATTTAGGATACACAAGATCAACGAAGCTTGCGAGGAAAAAATCCTTGTCAAGTGCAAATTGTCTTAGAGGTAAAGAGAGAGAGTCAGGTAACGATGTGACCATATTTACAAAAATAAGAGCCAATGGCTTCCCCGTCTATTATTAAAGAGTATTTATATTCCTTGGTTTCCTTCATACCGGGTCGCTGAGAATTTTGCGAATTCATTTAATCATCTCAATCTTAAAATCGAAAAAAATTACGGGATGTCGGGTTTTGTAAGCGAATGTGACCTTCTCTTGTTAAAGAGTATTTATATTCTTTGGTGACCTTATAAAACGTAACAACCCCAGTTTGATGTTGAAGTATTTGGCAAAGAGTATATAAATACTACGTAATAAGAGGCGGGACTTCCATAGATACATAGCAAACCCGAATATGTATAAAGTTTACTTGAAAAAGTATAACCCGTATAATTTGAAAGCAAGTCTAAAGTCATTCAGATATAAGGCAACTAGTGTCATATGATTTGGGCGAATAAAAAACATAGCAAACTTATTTTTTTTATTTTTTAGTATGAAAGTTGCGCCAAACTGGTATTTGGAACTGTGTTTTGTCAGTTTTTTGCTACTAACTTGCCCAGAAAAGGAGTTTTTATAACAATACATTTTTTGCATTGTTTTATATAACTGTATTTTGCAAATTTAAACAAATCAAGCCAATATATTAAATAAAATAGTAAATTGTTTGGTTACGCTGGGCTTGACAAAGTTCTGACGTCCTAAATATCGATGAATGTCAATATTGGCTGTTTAGCCCTCAGAAAAAGGAAATACTTTATTTGAGGTTTAGCCGAATGAAGTTAAATAAAATGCTTTTCTATTTAAGACTGAGGTGTGCTTGGTATATGAATCTCTATATGAACATATAAGACAACTTGATGTTAAATTTCCTCATCATGTCTATAAATCATATTTTCTTTAAATATCAACAGTTTCAATGTGTTTATTGAAAATACTGAAAACTCTTTTGTTTGATTTACGAGTAGTAGCATTACGACATTCAAAATACAACTGCTAAACCCGTTAGATTTTCTTAAATGTAACTTGAAATAATATTAATTTAAATTTATGTTCTCATAGATTCCCAAGGAATTCTTTTGTAAGACAATTTTATACAGAGATGGATGGACTTCAAGCAAAAATTAACATATTATGTGAACACATTACTCAAATCGTATTTACAGCTTGATTGCAAGCCAGGACTTACTTCAGAATACTTAAGCTTGATGTCAATTAGAGGACAATCAATAATAAATTTTATTTAAAGTATAACTTCCCTACTTTTAGACCAAGCCGTATTTCCTCGCACCGCTATATTCTTTTTTTTTACATCATAAGATGGCAAACAAGCACTTGGTGTTCCTGATGGAAAGAGACAACTATCAGCTATAATATCAGATTTGTTGTTTTCCCATTGTTAGTCTGGTGTTGAAGAATCATAGACCGTTGTCTTACCTATCACAAAACTAGTATGAGGCGAGCATATGTAGTTTACATGGGTCACACACATCAACAAGATCACTGGTGATAGAGTGATGTACAGCCTACTGGTTGGAATTCACCCCCTCACTTTTTCCAGCCCTGTCCGTGTGATGTTCGGGTGCAAAGGGTTGGGCAGCTACACTTGCAAAATACGCAGAACAGTCTGGCCACAGGACAGCGTTGCAACTGTAAGATGTATGGCGTCAGTAGTCCATGGTTGTCCCCAACCATATTATGAAGAGTCGTGTGCTTGTTCGCGTCACAAGCCACAAAAAATATACTTGGCTGTATGGCGCGATGTAATTCGTATTATTTTACTTATAATTATCCCACGCTCTAACCGGAACATGACAATGAAAAGTATTGCAGTAGCTACAGAAAAAAGTTCAGATGGTGACACACAGAAGAAAAGAGAAAGAAATAGTCAAGTACCGATGTGACAACATTTACGCGAGTTAGAGCCCAGAGCGTCCCCGTCATACCGGGTCGGTATGAATTTTATGAAATGGTTTAATAATCTTACGATGAAAATAGCGTCGCGCAAGTAGGTACGGTCTCGTTTTTATAAGCGCATGCAATACACATTTCACATGTAAATATAATTTGAATCGCCTCTGTGGTCTAGCTAGTTCAGTTGTTGGACTTGATTGCATGAGCGATAGGCTTGCCACCTATCACATTGTGGGACTTATGCCCGATTTCACCAAGAGCCCCTATACTTTAGGGGACCTTTTAACATTACTTATGAGACTGTTTCCATATAAAACAGTCCCCTAAACTACGTTAAAAGTCCCCTAAAATATAGGGGCTCTTGGTGAAATCGGGCATTAGTGTCTTCGGATAATCGTGGATGCCCTGGTTGTTGCCCCTGCCTACCTCTTCGGGGATATGGGCGCGAAGATATTTTGTTATGTAATTATGATGTAATAATATTTTGAAGTGTGTTTCATCAGTTTTTTGCTGTTAACCTGACAAAAAAGTTTGTTAATCGTAAGTTTAACCTAGTGATGTGCCGACTCGGGTTAAACTTAAGTCGAATCAACTCGAGTTGACTCGAGTTAACTAAAATAACGTTCGGCCAAGCATGTTTTTCTTTGTTTATATCAATTTTAATAACTCGTTTGTTTCTTAACGAATCAAATGCGATAAGAAATGTTTTTTAGAATAAATATAAATAAAACAGCAACTCTTACCTCGCAATTCCGCGTCCGCTCCTTGTTGGTGGAGTAGCGATGTAAGATTTGTTGTTTTATTAAAATGGTTGTTTTATTAACCGTCTGCCTTCCTGCCAGGCAGATCATAAAAGGCGAGCATAGGCTTAATGTCACTAACACCATGACATATCACTAGGTGATAAAGTTTTGTACCGACTCACCCGCATTGGTATCTGCACCTTATCTATTCCTGTCGTTACGTCAGTACTTGTCCTTGACGAGTTCCGGTTGGGAGTATGAGGTAGCCAGTTTACTTATGCTAGAGGCCTAAAAAACCAACCTCAGGTTGTCAACGCACCATTACCAGCTTTTGTGTCTTTAGGCGGCAATAATTTCTTACCATCAGGAAATCTGTCTGCTTATTTGTCTTCTAACACCATGAAAAAGGTCTACAAAATAACGCTTGAATTAATTAAGTAGAATAAATATAAATATTGCGATTATCTATTTATATTTACCAATCTTAACAAAATAATATCATTCCAACCTGATGGAGTCGAAAGTACAAAATGCTATTAATTAATTATTTATACAGATATTACAATCTATTTTAATATATGTCTATCCTAGCATGATTTTTAATAAAAATGTAGTAAGCGCAAACAAACGATAATAACAAGTAGTAAACAACCACAACACAACACAACCGGCAGTCCAATATAACCTCACATGTGCGACAGTATTTAAAAAATCCCTGTGAAGTTGTCAAAACCGCGAGGGTGGCAACACGTTACTCATTTCAAGAAAAAAGACAGTATTTTTTTGTATTTGCACCAATGAATATAGTTTCGAATGATAGGATCTTCGCTGCGCCTGTGTCGGTGTCGTTCGGCTGCGGTCGACGCATAGCCGGTGCTGTCGCGGCCCGCGGGGAGTGCGATTGGCAATTGCCAATTCGAGTTATAGACAAATCAACTCGAGTCGATTCGAGTTGGACCTAACTCGAATTGACTCGGGTTAGCAAATCGAGTTGACACATCTCTAGTTTAACCCTAATTAATAGTAGGTACTTAAAAGTTGGGGGCTCTACAGTTTATTATACATAGGCTAAACGGCAACATTGACGTGTGTCGAAGATAACTTTCAGTACCTATTTAATACATTTAACTGTTTAATGTGATTTTTGAAGGCGGTTTTCTTTTTTGTTTAAAAATAATTTTATAGCAAAATATGTGCTCTTTTCATGATGAACAACATAAGTTAATTGTAATTTTTATTGGATTTTAGTAGTCGCTGTGAAAAAAGTTTTTGTATGCTGTAATATATGATAAAAAAAATGATTTTCTATCCTTCAATCTGAATTTTTATTTTTGATTTCTAAACGTGATTTATTTTTCAATTGACAACACCAATGTCCAATCGTAACGACATTTCTAGCGCGTGCGGAATGACGCGCCGGTGAATTTTTATTTTTAAAAACTTGACGTAATAATTATTTCATAGTGGAATTGAGGTAATTTTTGTTTTAATAATATTGACACCTAAATGTGGAAATAAAATATATCCTAATACTTATTAAAATTGTTGGTTTTAGACTCACAATGGCCGATCAAGTGGACTCAATGTCGGACGCGGAGCTCCGCACAAAACTAGCAGAGCATGGATTCCCTGTCATGCCTATTACGGCGTCTACTAGAAAACTGCTAGTGAAGAAGTTAAAAATGGTTTTGGACAACAAAACAAAACCACGGAATAGTGTTGACAATAAGGTGGAAAACCGAAGGTCACTTGCAAGGTATTCGAGTGGTGAAGAGTCTGATTTAGATTCTAATAGCACTAAAGATAAACGTAATCGACGTGTCACAACCGGCGGTGCTATGTTACCTCCAGCGTCCAGTAAAACTCGACGTACGCCGTTTAAAAGAGACTCTCCGAAACCAGATGTTGACAAAGGTTCAGAGTCTGAAGAGGAGAAATCACCTGTTCGCACACATGAAGAAGTAGAGACTGTAACAACTCGTCGTGTCACTCGAACGTATGCTGCTAACGATCAAGATGATTACGAAACAGGCTCAGACAGTGATGTAGACATGGATAAGAAAACATCCAGTCCATTTAGAAGCAGCTCTAGATCTAGTGATCACATAACTAGTACTCTCTCTACCAATGACGCGGCCACTAGCCCGCCCAAGTCTTCTATATTTTCCCGCCCTTCTATTTCAAACACTAATTTTACCTCTACATTGTCTTCTTCTGACCATCTCAACTCAATCCGTTCCCGTCTGGGTTTGTCCTCTTCATTGATTGATCGTCCCTCAGTAAGTAATTATACTTCTAGTTATACCCCCAGTACCTATCAGCCCTCCACATCTATTAATGAAGTAGAATCTCCATACTTAAGTAACTTTACTCGTCGCCTATCAGCTTTGAAAGCAGAACCACCTAAACCAACATCTTATTTTGACAGAGACGCTACTAATGGGAGTACAGTACTGCCCCGTAGATCCTATGTTACTGGAATTTCAAGAGGGGATGTTGTGGATTATAAAGCAGCTAGCGACAAAAATTTCCTGAAAAACAACCTTGTCTCTCTTGCTCTTGTAGCCCTTGTTGCACTTTTTTTTTTTTGCTTGTTCTTTATGTATATAGTTAAAAAAAATGATATTACTTCTGTTGTTGATGATCGAAGTAGCATCATACCTATCTGTGAACTAAGTAATCCAAGAAACAGTCCTGGCAATAACTGTGTGTATGAAGCCCGTGTCAGTGACGCCAAGGATTTAATGAAACTTATACATTCAAAATTGACTGTTAAGGCTGCAGAATACAAATGTGGGGAGTCTAATGTTTTGCCATATTTAACAGAGAGAGAAATTCTGGATTTAGCTAAATCTGAATTTCAAGTGAAAGATGAATTGAGTCAGGCTGATCTAAAAAACCTTCTAGTTCTGCTTGTGCATAATCCTAGATGGGGTCTTAATGTTGCAAAGCTGGTGAAACCTTACACAGAAGATGTTGAGTTTGCCCCACTGACCTCTACAGAGGCTGTTTTTGAGCAACGCAACAAGGGTGGTGTAGTTATTGCACTTGCCAATCCCTCGACACCGTTATCATGTTTATTTATCAACACTCTGTACTCTGCAGGCTCAACTGTCATCATTGTTGCACTCCTTACGCTAGTTATGTTAGGAGTGCAAAGGTTTTACAAATACAGCATAAGTTATCAAAAAAAGAAAAATGATGAAATTTACTCAATGGTAGAACAAATAATAGATGTAATATCTCAAGAGACAGAGGACAGTGGAGAACCATACATATCTGTTGATCATGTGCGAGATACTCTAATTTCACCTCAAAATAGAGAGAAAATGTCTTCAATATGGGATGCCGCTGTGAAGTTCATACAGAAAAATGAAAGTCGAGTCAGAATGGAAGTTCAGTCTGTAGATGGAGAAGATTGCAGAGTCTGGAGGTGGGTTGCATCTCGGAATAGCCCAAAGCGTAGTACTTCATGGCAAGGGCAAGCTTTTGAAACTCAAGAGGGCTCAGTCAATAACCTCACTGTCTCCCCAACTCCGTGTTTGAAAATTCGTCATATGTTTGAAAAGAATGATACTAATCCAAATCTTAGTTCAGTTATTCAAGATGTTATATTAGAGAAATGTGACCAATGTAACATATTGCATATAGATGTTGAAAGAACATCTTGTTGTGTATATGTCAAATGTGCAACTCCAGCTGATGCAGGCATTGTTTACAAAAGCCTTCATGGCTGGTGGTATGAAGGTCGACTTATAACGGTAAAATATTTACGATTGGAACGTTACATGCAGAGATTTCCCAACTCCCCATCCTCTGGTCCGTATCTAAAACCCAGACAATGGAGAGCTTGGGATGACTAACTGGCATAGCACTTATTTGATTTTTTGCCTTTAATGCCATTTATTTATTTTTTATGCTTATTTAAATTCTTTACCTAAGACATGCTTGGTTATAAAAAGCGTTTTGAAATGAAAATTAATTTTATTTTTCTAATTCAAGATATTTTGTCAATATCATATTGATATCCCATTAAAAAATCCATTTGTAATTGATATAATTTGTTGGTGTTTTATTTAAGTTACAAAGTGGACTTCAACAGGCTATGTGATATTTGATGATTAATAGAATAAACCTGTTTCAAGGAAATCAAATGCCATATTTGGATCTCTCAGGCTGGCACTGTTTTTTTATCTAGTTATATTAGAATTGGGGGTCTTTGGAATATTAGTTCTGACAATGTAGTAACAAAGAATATTAGCATGATTAGGATAGAATTTTCTAACTTTTTTAATAGATTGAATACTATTGTTGTACATACTGACATCACAAAGTTGAATACTTTTGATTTCAATAAGCTGTTGAAAATGTTTTGCATTTGTTAATTAAATTTACGGTTTCAAAATATAGTTTTTAAGTGATGGTTAAGCGTAGGTTAGGTTTTTATTGTTCTAATACTTTTGTTTACCTTACCAATGTATGGAATGGCACAATAATCTTAGATATGTATTTCTTAATTTGACATTTAAGTACTCTTACTAATAGTCTTGTAGAATTATTTTTATGTATTGATTTTCACTTTTAATAAATAATTTAAAAAACAGTTTTTTTTTCTCAACTTTACTGATTGTTCCGACTAGCCAGGATTGGTTAGTAGTAGTAGTAATAGGACCTACCTAGACAAGAATTTATTGAAAGGGTAGATTCAGATGGTGCTTGAAGAGTCCATATCAACGACTAGTAAAATCTGAACATTGTATAATACTAATCCAGCTATGTTCTGCGCTCCTATATCAGCTGTCAACCAACGTTATAAGTTTGAATTATAACGTTATAAAAAAGAGATATTTGTGTTGAAGTAAATGGGGTACCTACGCTATTTCAGAGCAATTTGAAGCCTTTGCACACATCTTAGTTTTCAAATACCTATTGCGTATTGTTTATCAGCTTCTGTTAGTACCTACTATTAATGTTTATTGACGAAAGTAGCTATCAAACTAGGTGTACAGCAAGAAACAATGTACCCTGGTTTTGGAGTTTACATATGTCAGAAACTAGGTTAAGTCGCCTATATCTATGTATACATGTCTATCACAGTTAATGGTGTTTTTGGTAGGGGATTAAACATGTTACAAGCATTGTATTTCTTTTTACCCCTTTTTGTCAAGGGCCAAGTGAAATTCCTGACAGTACCGTAGTCTACAAAAAGAGACCAACTCGCTGAATTTCTTTCGGCGTATCATCTCAGTGAATGGCCGCGTTCCGATTCGATGGTAATTTTCTGCATGGCAATAAAAAGCAAGGTAGGTACGTTTTTTACTTTTTAAATATTTACCCAAGAGACAATATATAATAGCAGATAAAAGTTTGTATGAAAAGTTATTTTACGTTGACGAAGTCGCAGGTATCTTCACGCCCGTAGAGGAAAAGGTAGGCAGAGGCACAAAGTCCCGCGATGTGATAGGTGGCAAGCCTATCGCTAACCGGGCACATTTCCAATCCCGAGCAACATTTTTTTATTAGAAAATTGGAAAAATCCAATTTTACTTTTGTTGCCCGACCCGGGATTCGAACCCGGGACCTCATGCAGTCAAGTCCAATAACTGAACCGCTAGACCACAGAGGCGAGTCGCAGGTAATTAATAAAAATAAACAAACAGGAAATCCGTCTGCTTGATTGCCTTCCATTGTAAAAAAAACATCTTGACGTGTCAGATTGCCGTGTACAGTGTAGCAACAGCCTGTTAGATTGATACATCTTTCTACTGCTAACTAACCTATAGTTGGCAGACAGGCACATCAGGCCACAGATCGGCAAAGTACCTACAACATCCAAAGGATACGGTTATCTTACCAGCAGGACTCGTGTGATTGTTCGCTGTCTTATTCCACAAAATATCATAGGAACTTTTCTACATCAAGTAAGCAAGTCAAAATTAAAAAGTCGTCATATGGGTGTTATTAGTAAATATTAATATAATACATACATGGAAATGTTAAACTCATTACCTACCGAAAAAACATTTTTTAACAAACGAACATTAAGTTCTAAAAGGATTACTTAAATAATAAAAATGTGATGAAAAATCATTTTATCTTTTACTCCTTTGAGTTTAGTAAAAAAAAAAAAAATTTAGAATTAAGTGATTAACAAAACAGGACAATACATT
Source organism: Calephelis nemesis (assembly GCA_002245505.1). NCBI lineage: Eukaryota > Metazoa > Arthropoda > Insecta > Lepidoptera > Riodinidae > Calephelis > Calephelis nemesis. The sequence goes on from NJDD01010290.1 coordinate 47,986, forward strand.
ATAATTCTTAGACATTGTAAACATTGAATTTTTGTAAAGTATATGGGTCTAATATATAAATCTGAGGAGTTTGTGCACGTTTAAAACTTTATCTTTAAAACATTTTCGCAGTTTTTAAGTGCATTATGGCCTAAGTATCACAATCCGTAAAGGTCGATAAACAGTCCTCAATTTTCCAAACGCAAAGTTTGTCTATCAACTTATATTGTTTAAATTTATGCAGGGTTAAAATTAAATGACCAACCAAATTTTAAGAGAAGCTCAATTCTTGGTCCATTTCTGTTTCTTGTATATATCAATTACTTACCTTATTACATAAAGGATGCCCACGATATTGTTTTGTTCGCGGATGACACTTCACTTATATTTAAAGTGAAAAGGCAATTAGGTAAGTATGACGAAGTGAACAATGCGATATCCAAAGTTGTACATTGGTTCACAGTTAACAATCTTCTTTTAAATGGTAATAAGACGAAATGTATTAGATTTTCAATGCCCAATGTTAGGCTAGTAGATTCCAATGTACAACTTAATGGATCTAAACTGGATCTGGTTGATTCCACTGTCTTTTTAGGCATCACAATTGATAATAAATTACAATGGGGCCCTCATATTGAGAAACTGGCAAATAGGCTTAGTTCAGCAGCATTTGCAGTAAAAAAAAAATAAGGACATTAACAGATGTTGAAACGGCCCGAATAGGTAGTGTATTTTAGCTATTTTCATAGTTTAATGTCTTACGGGATACTTCTTTGGGGAAATTCTGCAGATATAAGTACTATATTTGTATTACAAAAAAGAGCCATTAGAGATTTATAATAGATGTAAAACAAGCCTTTAATTTGCTAATCTTAAAGTAAGGGATTCCCTGCGTGAAAAATTCAAAGAAATAAATATTTTAACCTGCAGTTCTCAATACATTTATGAGAATTTAATGTATGTCAAAAAAAAATCTATGTATGTTTACAAAAAAATGTGATGTTCACAATGTAAATACGAGAGATAAAAATAATCTAGCCGTATACAAAACTCGTCTTCATAAAATTAGTAAATCCTTTTTCGGTCAATGTATACGTTTTTACAATAAGCTGCCCATTGATATTAGAGATCTACCTATTAATAAGTTTAAAAAATGTATCAAAGCAAAATTATGTCAAAAAGGCTATTATACGGTCTCAGATTATTTGGAAGATGAACATGCTTGGGGATAGAGATTTCAATCTCCCACTGCAATTTGTAATGTAATTTGTTGTACCTTTTATTTAAGTTAAAATTAGATTGTTATTTGTATTTTTAAGCAAGATTATATTGTAAATATTATTATTGAAAAAAGACAAGCCCGCTGAGTTTCTTTCGCCGGATCTTCTCAGTGTGAGGCCGCGATTCCGATCCGGTGGTAGTTTAAAAAAATGTCGACGCGCACAAATACCACTTGTATGGTTCATGTGAATAAAGAATATTCTGATTCTGCTTCGGAATCGAAGCACTTTGGAATTTAGATCTACGATATAAATAATAATTTTTATCCGTCTCAAAATACAAGGTGCATGGTTGTAACGGCTGGTGACGTCATTACTCGTACTAGGTGACAACAATTGAGGTATTTTTGCGGACTATTTTAAATTAATATTTTTAAAAGTAAACATTACAATTTGGCAATAATATTTAAAATGGACTATCATTTTAGCCTGCTCTTTCTTTTAATTAAAATTTAACTGGTCTTTTGAAGGTTACCGATATAATGAGTGCAAATTAATTAATGACGGTACAGAACTCTACAAATATAGCACTTGATTATTTTTTTGCATATCTAGAGAACCGCTAACCCGGATTGGTACCACCGCCTTACCTATTCCAGCCGCCATAACGTCAGCGCTTGCCGTCGACATGTTTACTTGTACATAAGTCTTTCTAATTTATGGACATGTTCCAGTTCGGAGGATAAGCTAGCTGGTAAACTTACTTTTGCTGGAGGCCTAAAATCCCGGGCTTCAAGTTGGCAACGCACGCACTTTGGTGTATATAGGCGGCGTGAACCATCAGAAAATCCGTCTGCTTGTTTGCCTTCCAGTATCATAAAAAAAACAACTAGGCAGTTTGATAGCGAAATTCTTAATGTAGGATTTATAGATAACTATCAGTTTCACGCAGCTTCGCCTGCGTAACTTGGCTTTTACGCACCGATTTTGATAAAACAAAGCCTATGTCTCTCAGGGATAATGTAGCGTTCTAAAGGCGAATTTTTGAAATCGGTCCAGTAGTTTCAGAGCCTATTCATTTCAAACAAACAAACAAAAAATCAAACATTTCCTCTTTATAATATTAGTATAGATATAACAGTAATGCTACGAAATGTAGTAATTTCTCTCAACTCAAATGCAGTTTTTTATAAGATTCTAGTGCCTTCCAATTAGATTTCCAAATGGGAATAACAGCCAACCGAAGATTGTGATAAGCCTCCTGTCTAAGTTTATGGACTGCACCTGCCTCTGTATCGGAAAACTGGCTATGTATAACTTATTATTTATCATGTTGGACATTTCATGACTTAACCATTTACAATTTGTCAGAAACACTTGTACTGTTTTACATATCACTTATAATTTATTATTTTATAAATAGCCTACCGGTTTAGCTTTTTACAGCATCATCAGGGCAAGAACTTAAACTACTAAACAATATTTAAGAATATGAATATATCTTGGAAGTTTTACCAAGCGCCGACGATGGAAAAATAATATCATTAATATAAAACATATGTGTATTATAATTATTATGGTTCTATGGTTTCACACATGGCTAATAGTTGTATTTGAAAATACCTTTTATGTGTGTTTTTCACACACATTCATTGCCCTCTGTGGTTATTTGCCAAATACGACCACAAAACTATATGACTTATCAAACATCTGTCCATATTTCCAAGTACATCAAAGGAGAAAATATGCAACAAGCTGCAAATGATAAACACATTTGAATTATTACAGCAAATTTATAGTTGATGCATTCATTTCTGTATGTAGACAGTTGTATTACTTGTTTTTCCGAACATTGCATATTTAATATAACTTACGTTGATATGATACACGAATAACCATTTGTGGAGCTACAATTAAGAAAATCCATACTTAAATCCAAATAAAATTATTAAATTTGCAATTTTCCGCCAAAAAAATGTATACGTATTATGGCGTAACATAAAGACAAAATAGCACTCGACTTTTGTGGAGTGCAGACGATTCCCCCTGATGATGCTTCGGTTACGAAGCGAAACGTACGTTGAGTTTTTAGTAGTGTGTGTATTGTTGGTACTAATAAAACAGTTTAGTAGCGTGTGTTGTGTAGAGCTGGATATATTTGGGAGTTTTAGCTTCCGGTAAGTCCAATTTCTTAGCGCACTATTATGTCTGTTTTATTACGAAATACGAAAATAACATAAATAAAATACGAAATAAATATAGTTACACATTATTATTTGCTTTTTAACCTACAGCTTCATATTTATGTAACTACTTTCTGTAGGCACATAAATAAAACTACAATGATCTACATATACAGTACCATGCCTTACAGTGGTATATTTCTTAGCTACAATGAAATTTACTATTTGACCGCCTCATTGGTCGAGTGGTTAGCGTACACGCCAAACTACACGATCTACCGCGAGGCTCGGGTTCGATTCCCGACGGGGGCAGGCATATAGATGTCTGCATTTCCAGGTCTGGGTGTTTATTAAATTTATTCTGGCATCTATATACATATTTCTATGTATTTGCATCGTTGACTGACACCCATAACACTGGCATATAATTTGCTTACTTTTGGGTTAGATTCAATTTGTGTAACTTGTCCAGTGAAATTAATTATTTATTATTTATAAGGAAAATTACAAGGAAATTTCATCAGCCTGTTCACTACTAATATTCACATGGACTGGTTATTATGGTGGACTGAGGGCCACATACATTCAGAAATCGATTTCGCAAAATAAAAACGAAATTTTAATCACATCAAATACCGTATGGATAATAACTAAAGTAACAGGTCCATAGGTTTGTATGAATTCATTAAAAAAAACACTACATAAATGCAAATCTAAATGTTGTAAATGGCTCTCCAATCCTTATCTTACCAACAAACCGAAGACGTCATAGTTATCTAATAATGATCCACTACAACATCCAAACATCATGCTCAAGACGCAATATACACA
>NJDD01010292.1:172-20965 GCA_002245505.1 Calephelis nemesis
ACTGCCCCGGCGGCGCTGGATCTGACGATCCCCTTCTGGCAGCCCCACTCAATAGGGGCCGCATATCGTCTGAAGTGGTGCACGGAGACGAGCTAGAAATAACCTGCCTCAATCCTACCCTACCCCGAGGACAGCTACAATTTGGGAGTCATTTACAGTACAGTAATGTACTGAGGTAAAAAAATATAATATCAACAGACATGAAAATTTCATATGCAACAAAAATTAATGTTTATTACACATGTTAGAAATCAGTCGGTCAGATGTTTTTGATACTTATAATTTGTGTAAATGTTGCGTTTCTAACCATCAGGAAACCCATTAACGCGAGTATCAATATTATAAAAATTAAATATTATAAAAAATATTAGTAGTAAGTCTTTTTTTTTCTTTTTATATTATAGGAAGGCAAACGAGCAGACGGATTTCCTGATGGTAAGAAATTCACGCCGCCTAGAGACACCAAAGGTGGGAATGGTGCGTTGCCAACCTGAGGTCGGGATGTTAGGCTTCGAGCAAAAGTAAGGTTACCGGCTACCTTACCCTCCGAACCGGAACACGTCATGACGTTATGGCGGCAGGAATAAGTAAGGCGGAGGTACCAATCCGGGCGAGTCGCTGCCAAACTCTACCACCTAGTCGGATGTCACGGTGTTAGTGATGTTAAGCCTATGCTCGCCTTTTACGAGCTGCCTGGCAAGGAAGGCAGATGGTCTATTCTACAAAGGAGCCCGGACCAACACGGGGAAAAAATAAAAAAGTCCAAAAATATATTGTAATCACAGATCCCGCACCAGTATCCAAATTAAACTTCAGTAGATTATATTTTCTTAACAAAACTTAAGCCTCAAGAAAAACTAAAATTTATGAACATACCTTATCTGCAACATGTTTGTGAATCAAACCATCAGCACCAACGTAAAATGTGCTGAACCCATCGTACCACCTGTAAACATGTATGTATTATATCTACAAAATTAATAATAATACAAAGTCTGATAACATAGCCTATAAGCCAATTCATGAAATTAAGCAAAAAAAAATTTGAAAATTATTTTATTTTATTTTATTCTGCAAATGTGACTAATTTTTATCACCTGATCAGGTATATTTTAAATATGCACATTATACAGCTGTTTTAAGCAAAAGAAACATTATAAATATTAAGTTTCAAAATTTCACTGTAACAATCTTAACGACGATTTATTACGAATATACACAGCTTGTATCAATTCTTTCTATATTTTTAATACGCGACGGAAAAAGAGGGGTATTACGTATATATAATATACAATTGTCTGTGTATTTCTGTATATGAGTTGTGATTCTGTATGTGTATCACAACTCATAAATATGTGAACTAATATAGATGCGTATTTTTCCGTTTCGAAGTTGATATAATCAAGATGTTTATTAGCTAAATTGCGGACAAAACTTACTTATTGAAGATTTAAGTATATTACCTATGTATACTACATGATCTCCACCCTATAGTCTACATGTACTACGTATCTGTATGTACTGTAAAAACGTAAAGCATTGAACAAGTTCTTCCAAAACCACTATACTTCAAAAGTACTTACATTTCTTGGTTTTGGAACGCTTCTTTTAAGTTCCATAGTTTATATTTCCAGAACATGAAGAATACCTTGAGTCCGGATATACCCCTAATACGCCATCGCATTCTGAAAATATCAATATAAACACATTTAACATGAATCAATTTTTTTTTTGTTTATTGAGAACTTGTGTTTGATTGTTGAAATTGTCCCAGATACTTTGTTTTTTTAACTAATGTTTACAAAATTGTGTCTCAGATACAGAAGTAATTACGAGAAAAGTACAAAAAGCTGTCTGTGATTTTACAGACAAAAAAATGGTAAATTTTATTATGAGTATTAACTCATTATAAAATTTACCATTTTTTTACACAATCTACTGTAAAATTAAAAAAGTTGTTGATTTATGTTGCATTTGTGTTAGAATATATTGGAAAACTTGTATCAAATATAATAAGAGTTTTTACACATAAACCTTGGAGTATTTTAATTTATTTTTATTAATAAAACAGCAAACAAAATGATGGCTAAAATCAGAATAAAACAAAAAATTCACTTACTTAATTGATGAATCTTCAGGATGTGCAGTTATTTTAATAATCTCAAAATTAACATAAGCAAATTTAAGATGACCCACTGTACGTAACAGCGCTATTTGCCTTACATAATGAAAGAGTCCTCTGAAACAATAAATCTTTTTTAAACTTAATGCAAGTTTTAAGATATTTTGAATGTTTAATCCTAAGTTCCATTCACAGTTTATCTCTTTTCTTGAAATTCTAAAATTATATTGAAATTCGAAATTTTGTTAAGATTCCCAAATATAATTATTTTTTACACAAAAAAAAAATTAAATACCTAATTGTTATCTGTAACTAAATACTTATTTACTAAAATATTAACTATTAAATCAACAAATTGAATAGTTAGTATTTTACAAGAACCCCCGAAATACAAAACATACTCTGATTTTTATAAGTTCTGTCATTAAGTTCTCACTTTGTTCTAGGTCTAAAAATTTTCTGTGGGATACCTGCTTTGTCAAGACAACACTATTACACAACAGCCATGGGGCAAACACAAATAAATATAACTTACACAGTAGTTATTCCTCGAATATTGTTAACAAAAACTAAGTTGGGATGATAGATTGAGTAGTCTAGTGGTTTAACAAATAAATTCGGCATCTGGAACAAACAAAATGTGATTAAACTAAGTTTAGGGATTTCAAATTATTACTTTTTCATTTTTATGTCAGACACACAACTACTAACTACAAAATAGGTATCTTTCATGTTTGTCCTGGTGCTAAATTCAGTACTTAAAACCTGCTTTCCAGCAAATCCAATCCACTTAAAATTTAAGTTCATCAATAATGCTACTAACTAGAAAACAATAATAATAGGTAAAAGCTGAATTAATAATATAAAATAATAAGAATTTAATTTTTTTTAAATTGCAAAACTTGGATCCCTTATATTTTTTTATGCGTCAAGTTTTGAGCATTTTCATATGTTTATTTGGCTACAATTTTTCTGGTGAATAAGATGCATCAAATTTCTAGGAATAAAAGAGAAAGTTTAGATTACAATGTCATAACAATAATAACAATACTTACAGTTTTTGACAATGTGTGGAATATTTTCATGAGTTGTTCCTCGTTTGGTTTTCCATTATTCTCCGGCTCATTGGGTGCTACAGACTGAGAAGCTAGAGTTGGCCCACTACAGTATGCTATTGCATTTCTTTCATAGTCTGAAAGACATGTTGGTTCTATTTCCTAAAAATTAAAATTTTCATGATAATAGCACAAATTTTACTTAAAATCTTAATTTTCATTTTGTGTTGTTTTGCTCGTAGTACTTAGCACCAGTTTATTTTACCCACTTGTGATATCATTGGTGTCAATAAGCAAGGTTTTTCTGCAACCTGCAAGATTGCTTTTACCTTACACAATTAAAAGAGTTAAGAGGACCACAATATAAGCATTATGTTCGCCTTTTGTACAATAAATAACTTGTTACTTGTACCTTCATACATTTTATGAATGGCAAGAGTAATGATTAATGAAATAAATAACTTACATAACAAAAATTATACCTGACATGACATTTGTAATCAAAATTGATTATGTACATTATCATTACTTTTTCAAACTTTAATAAACTAATAGAACAACAGCTTTACTTTTAAAGTGGTAAAACTGAAAAATAATGTAGTGAAACAGACAGTATATTTTGTAAACTCGTACTTCTCATCTATTTAATAATAATATCCCTGGACTAGTCACACAAATTGAATCTAACCCCAAAGTAAGCAAATTATATGCTTGTATTATGGGTGTTTGTCAACGATACTATTACGTAGAAATACTTAAATAGATACCAGAATTCATTTAATAAACACCCAGACCCGGAAATGCAGACATCTAAATGTTCATCACACAAATGCCTGCCCCCGTCGGGAATCGAACCCGAGCCTCGTGATTCGTCAATGCAGTTAGGCGAGTACTCTAGCCACTCGACCAACAAGGCGGTCAATCTTAGTTATGTTACACTACAACACAGGATTCAGCCTTACTAAACCCAAACACCTTAACATCAATGAATAAAATAATAACATTTTGCCAGGCGCCTCAGGTGTGAATTTGTAAATACAAAACAACAATTATTTACGTTACCTACCTCTTTGCAGTTCGAAAAATCAACATCATTCATGCTGATTGAAGGGATTTTATCAAACTTGAACACATTTCTCTCTTCTATATAATCGTCAGATGTACAAGTTAATTGTTTAATCGCAATTTCATCGTTATCATAGGTAAAGTAACTATCTAAGGTGTTCGCATCTCTTTCGCAAGAATTCGTATAGGTTAGTTTGGAATTGTCCACATTTTGAACTCTGTTGGCTAAAGCAATCTCGTGTACGTATATATCGTCGATATTATTCTCTAATGTCGTTTGTGGTAAGGAACGACAACTTGAAATACGTCTTCTGTTCAAGAACTGAAATGAAAAAAAATTCGCACAACTTATTTGGAGGTCAAATGCAACATGTAACTATTTATAATTATACGAGACCTTAGTTTCGCCTCATACATATTACAGTAGTTATAGAGAATACTACTAGCCCCGTATCAACATAGGAAATGTTAGTTACTCACGTCTTCCAGAAATTGCGTTCGAATCGGAATTTTCCGGGACAAGCGGTTGGAATGATTTTTTGTCGTAACAATGCCATTTATAGGTAAAACTTTATGTGTAAATGTACGCAGACAACTGGACATTTTCACATTTAAAACAATCAAACAAATTACAGCCGATTTAATTCAAAAAATATTTTTTCGTAAAAGAAACACTTCCATTTCACATTAGCACATGACAGATTTTATGTTACGTTTCTTTTAGACACATCTGTCGTACTTTTCGAAGTTCATGAACGCTACATTTTCATTAGATTTTAGGTCTCTGTTAGAGCAATAATCGGACATTTTAAAATTGAAATTAAAAACTATAAAATATGTGATTAATTGCACCTTCTTAAATAAATAAAAAACTTATTAAAAATTAAATTGTTTTACTAATGATCATCCAAAAACTGCAGATTGCAACCGAAACGCAAAACGCCACAGCTGTCTTGTATTGAAAATGACGTTTACGCTGTCAGTTGTCATTTATCAAATGTCAAATACCAAATACCTACTGATATTAATTTCGGTTTAGAAATCGTAATTCGCAAAAAATATTGCGATTTATCTTGTTTACAATTACAGAATTATAACATTCTTAATCAATTTAAGCAATATCGTTAATATTATTTATAAATAATGATTACTAAAAGATATCTTTCCAGAGTATGTGGATTATTAAACTTGAACACCGTAAGTATTTATTAAAATATAAACTTCGTAACATACTATTTTGTAGATATTTACTTATTGTATTACCATCAATTTTGTGATATTTACTTATTGTATTATCAACAATCTTTATCAATTTCGTAAAGCTAAAACCAACCAGAATAGTTAAATTCAAGGAACATTTTATTACTTATGTTTTTGGTAACCGAGTATGATGTATATTTGGCCGCCTGGTTGGTCGACTAGCTAACGTACTCGCCTAACTACATCGATCAACCGCGAGGCGGGGGTTCGATTTCCGACGGGGGTAGGCATTTGTGTGATAAACATTCAAATGTCTGAATTTCCGGGTCTGGGTGTTTGTTACATTTATTCTAATATCTGTTTGAGTATTTCCATGTATTAGAATCGTTGACTAACACCCATAAAACAAGCAAATAATTTGCTTACTTTGGGGTTAGATTCAATTTATGTAACTTGTCCAGAGATATTTATTTATGTATTCATGCTATTTCAGTACATGCCTAGTTGCTTACAAGTCAGGTTTCAACATAATAAGCATGAGGTTCAAGAACACAGAGCTAAGGTTATGGCACGAGGTCTTCCAGAGAAAAAACCGTTACCTGGTGTTAAAAGTATAATACTTGTTGCATCTGGCAAAGGAGGCGTGGGAAAAACAACTACAGCCGGTAAATTGTTTTTAATTATAGTAGTATGTGTATTGAATGCTATCATACTAACAATAATTGACATTGAATGCTTTCTGCCTATCTCTAAGGGACTTGGTGTAAAGGCATGTATGTATGTAAAATTGGAATTTACTTATTTAAGTAATAAACTGTAAAAATTTTGTTAATTTATTAGTGCAGCAGCAAAATATCAATTACATAACAAATATAAGCCTTTTTAATATCTCCCTTACTTAAATTTAAATTAAACTTTTTTGATCTGGTTGATATAATACACCGCTACTTTTTAAACATAAGCAGATATAAATTTTTCATACATACATAAATATCTGTATCTCAAGTACCTTAAAAAGTTGGCAGAGAGTTGGTTGAAAGGGAGTTAAAAATGTCATAATGAAATGAATTTGTAGAATAAAGGATTTTTGATGTCCTAACATTTGTTTAATATTTGAAACTAGAAATATTTTATTTTATAAACATGTTTCATTATTATTCGAAATATAATTATATATGGAACTGGCCACCTGACCAGAATATTGCCTATGACTGAAATCATTTGGCTTATATATAAATAATATCTTTTTATCAATAAAAAATCTGTTTAGTTGGATTTCAGTTAGCACCAATACATTTTAATTTGATTTTTGTCAAGTGCAGTAGTTTCTGTCATGAATATAAATGTTTCGATTTTAAAAATATATCATGTTTTAGAATTGCTGACAGTATTTTTTTGGGGTAAGATGAATTTATGCAGATAAATACATTTATTTCCTTTTTCATTTCAGTGAATTTGGCATGTGCGATGAAAGTTATAGAGCCAGACAAAGAAATAGGTCTTCTTGATGCGGATGTTTTTGGCCCTTCTGTGCCTTTAATGATGAATATTAGTGGAGAGCCTATGCTTAATGATGATAATCTTATTGAGCCTTTGTTAAATTATGGTGTTAAATGGTAAGTCTTTAATTTAGAGCCTGTCCATTAGATTCAATAGCTTTAGTGTCTTTGGGTCGTATTAATTTATCACAATAAAATGTGTGAGTTTAAAAAATGTCGATGCGCACAAATACCACTTGTATGGTTCATGTGAATAAAGATTATTCTGATTCTGAAAGAAACTCAATCTGCTATAAATATTATGTATTGTATTTAAACAACATTTTTTAGTCATCATGAATTGTGTCAAATATTATATCTCCCTCTCTAACATGGTTTGTGAAAAAGAAAACAGCTTTCTTCAAGGAAGACTTATGCCCGGTTCCTAAAATCAAAGAAACGGAATCCGTAAATTTAACTATTTGTAATTTGCTCAAAAATAACAGAGCATTACTCATATTTTCAAAGAATGTTTCGAATTAACTGTTAAAAATTAGCAACAGTTGTTAGGTATCTTACTAATCATACAAAATACTATCATCCATAATCAAAAGTACTTGTTTCTTGAATGAACCTGACATGTGTACTTTACGTTTATGAACTTCAGTAAATGTCTCTAACCTCTGCTACAACTTGTTTTTTATTTCTTGTTATCATTAATTATATTATTTGATCGCCTCTGTAGTCTAGCGGGTCAGTTGTTGGACTTGGCTTGAGGTCTCGGGTTCGAATCCCGGGTCGGGCAACAAAAAGAAAATTGGATTTTTCTAATTTTCTAGAAAAAAAAGGGTCTCAGGATTGGAAATGTGCCCGGTTGGCGATAAGCTTGTCACCTATCACACTGTGGGACTTAGTGTCTTCGACTAGTCGTGGGTGCCCTGGTTGTGCCTCTGCCTACCATTTCGGGGATATTGCCGTGAAGATACTTATTAATTATAATTGTTACAGTATGTCTATGGGATTACTAGTATCTGGGGAGAATGCTGTAGTTTGGAGAGGGTTGATGGTAATGCAAGCTCTGGACCGACTGACAAGGCATGTAGCGTGGGGTCCCTTGGACATTTTGGTAGTGGATACACCACCAGGCACTGGAGACACACACTTGTCTCTTGCACAGAATCTCCCTATTGATGGTAATAAAACAGTTATTTATATTCTAATAATATGTTAAAAACTTGTTACAAAACTATACAATTTTAAAACTAATCAATTCCAGTGGCTAAGCCTTACCAATACAATTTTTTCTTTTGTCAAGGACATCTTGGTTTCCAATTGACTGAATTAATAGTGCGGGACTTGAAATTATAGTAAATGCGGTGAATTGTTTTTTTTGTAAAAGCATTGCTTTAACCTGCCGCAGCTAGTTTTATAAAATACTAGCTGACCTTGCAAAATACATATTTTTGCTTGTTATCAGGATCTGCCAACAGTTTGTATGGAAAAAAATGAAATGCTGTTTTCCCCATTTTCCTTGCAATTTTCCATGTCTTTAAAACTTTCTTCTAATAATAACCATCACAACAAAAAAAGTAATAAGCAAAATGGGTCCATCCGGTTAGGCGTGACGCGATGACCACGCGAAATGGGGATTCATTTAAATAGATTTTAATGCATAGATCAAGCCCGTCTACAATTTCGTAAAAATAAATCATAGTTGTTTAATTAAAATATACTTGGTACAAGTGAAGCTTAGACCGGTGTGAGCTGTGCGTAAATTCTAATACAAAATTACTTCAAGAAATTACTAAGAGTGGGTTTATTTTAACAAGGAAGCAAATGACCGCCTTGTTGATCGAGTGGCATAGCGTACACGCCTAACTACACCGCGAGGCTCGGGTTCGATTCCCGATGGGGGCAGGCATTTGTGTGATGAACATTTAGATGTCTGCATTTCCGGGTCTGGGTGAATTTATTCTAGTATCTATTTAAGTATTTCTATGTAAGTATTAATAACATTGACTAACACCCATAACACAAGCATATAATTTCCTTACTTTGGGTTAAATTTTTTTTTATTTTTAAGTGTAACAGTATTTATGGCCAGACTAAGTATTCATATACGTGACGTTCAGCAAAGAATCATACCTGACTAATAACGTCTAAGTGATGATGCCACGTTATTTTTTATATCAATATGTATTTTTAGGTGCACTTGTTGTGACGACACCTCAATCAGCAGCTTTACAAGTGACAAAGCGAGGTGTGAACATGTTTGAAAAACTTAAAGTTCCTATTATTGGCATGGTAGAGAATATGTCGCATGCGACATGTCACAAGTGCGGCACGAAAAACTTCGTATTCGGCAATGAAACGAAACAGACTGCCGATGAAATGGGCCTAGAAATCATCGAGAGTTTTGAGGTCGATGCAAATATGTCGGAATGTATAAATAGTGGAAAACCTGCGATATATGCCCTAGCAGATAGTGTTCACGCCGAGAAATATAGACATTTAGCAAATAAAGTGTTTAAGTATATAGCAGATAGAGAAAATAAAGCAGAAGCTAAACAGTAGTAACTAGTAGCACAATTAGTAACACAAATATTTGATATTATTGTTTATTATTAAATGTTTTTTAAAATAATTGTTATTTTTATTGTGCAAGTGCATACAGAAGCGGGAAGCTGGGCGAATTGGGCCTTTCAACGGCCTCGCACTACCTGATTTAAAATCTTTATTTTAAATTAAGTAAAACACTGAAAAATCAAATTAGTCAAATTAAATCAAATCATGTTTGGTAAGACCATAGCGTAATAGTATAAGTATAAAATAAAGTTTTTGGGTTGCTTTTGGGAACGAACGGAAAAGGGCCTCGCGAATGCGAGTTTGCCCACGTATATATTAGTCCACGCTACGCCACTGTGAACAAGTACACGCTAAACTAGCGCCCGTGAACATTTCGAGTCAAAATCGTTTTGGCGTATTTTGAAAGAAAATTATTACTACAAATCAAAAACAGTTGGGGTAATATATAATATAAAAATGAATTGCTAAATGTGTTGGTAAGCGCATAACTTCCGAACGACGGGACCGATTTGGCTATTTTTTTTTTGTGTTAATTATAAGGTATCAGGAGAAGGTTCTTATGAAGAGAAAAACCAGGAAAGTTGCAGGGAAATTGGGAAAAAGAATACTTTACTATTTCCCATACTGAACGGGTGAAACCGAAGTTCGCCGGGACAGCTACATCTGAGCCCTCAGCCGTACAATAAATCACATAGAAGATGCGAAAATTGGTTTCAGATTATATCCATTTATATGTGGTTGTATTACATGTATTTATTGTAGGTACTATTTAATGTGACGTACATTTCCCTCAATGTATAGATCCAGGGTGCTGATTACGTATCTCAGTTGCCAACTCAAAATAGAAAAGTGTATGTCAAATAGCTGTCAAATGACGTCATTTGTGTTTGCTATCTCTATCGTATTTCTGTTGGTCACTGGAGATAGCAAATATAAAACACGTCATTTGACAGCTATTTGATATACACTTTTCCATTTTGAGTTGGCAACTGAGATACGTAATCAGCCCCCAGGTCTGCCCAGTACAATAGACCACATACAGGTTAAATAGGTCATTACCAACAAGATCATTGTTGATTGAGTGCTGTGCAGCAACTTGCCCAGGTTCGGGTTCACCGCCTCACTTATTCCTGCCGCATTAATTATTGTCATGTATCAGTTCGGAGGGTAGGGTCTTTGGGATAGGGTAGCCGGTAGAGTTGCCCAACATCCGGACCACAGGACAGGGACGCACCTATAGCTATGATGTCTATAGGGTGCTTGTTTGCTGAACGTAATTCACATAGGAGAACCTATTCATAATTCCTATATATGAAGACCCTTCTACTATTTTTAAAACTAACAATTTAAGGTATTTTTTTTATCCTGGTTAAAAGGTTTTTGAACGTTAAAAGTACACAAAAGGGTTAAAAACCCTGCCTTAATTTAGAAATACTATATTACTATTGTGTAGCCTGGTAGTTTATTTCTTACCATTGGGAGGAATTCTGTCTTTTGCTTGTTTGCCTTGTAACATACAAATAATTTATTTCAAGAGAAACTGAAAATAAAATTAATAAAAAAATCATATTTTTATTATAAATTGTACAGATATTATACTTCTATACTTAGTCAAGACTCCAAAATAGCAAGATTTAAAGTTAAATATATAAAATAAAAATATACAACCAATAACAAATTTAAATACACTTCTTGTCTTTAATATTTTACTTTCATGCAGTCTAAACTTCATATGTGGAAACAGTTGATATGGCATTAGCCAGACTTCAGGTCATTTACCTCCATATAAAAAAAGCCAGTAAATTTACAAAAAAAATATATCGACAGGTCAATAAACTAACTTGCTGTACTCTTAAAGGTTTACAAAAATAGAAAACGCATTACACTTCAAATTGGCGACATTGGACATAACAATAGAGATCTCTTAGAGAAAACTCGAAAAAAGTACAGGTATCCTAAGTAAAACAATGGGACGAATGGTTTCTTTCTTAATTCTACGTTGATAGGAAAAAATATTATAAAATAAGATTTATTGAAAATAACAGTGGTAAAAAACAAAGCAATTTATGATAAACATGCTGTATTTTAATACCAAAAATATGTCTTTTATGTGTTAAAAAATTAGATTTAAATTTTATTATTACTAAAAAAAAATCAAGAAAAATGTACACATGTCAAAATTCGCATGTACATTCTCGGTGCCAACCGCCATCTGTATTTTTGTGTCTTAGTATAAGTAATGTAGTATAGAATGTTACGCTTCCATATATATTAAAAATTTAGCACTTCTCCCATCTTTAGAAAACATTTTAAGAAAAAAAAATCACTGTAAACAGGACTTGAACGTAAAGCCAATCGACATAGCCTGTCTAAAATATCATTGTCCTTAAACAATTGTAAGGATTTACCGAATTTAAATCTTAGGATTATAAATATTAACAATTTCAAAAACATCGAAAAATATGAGAAAAAAACGTTAGTATAAAAAACTGTAGGTTATGGATATGCAGTCATTTACAATTGTTTTTAATTCGGAAGATCTTTATTATTTTATGGGGCAATTGTTAAAGAAATTTATCTTACTATACATATGGCATATATTCCTATCAACAAAAACTGACCGACAACACGTGTAAGCTACGCACTTTAGAACCGAATACAAAATATAAAATATTTAATAAAATTAATAAAGTCTGAAGTGACATATTTTAAGTCATGTTATTAACAAATTTATTCAGACACTACAAAACATTTTTGGGTTAATGTATAACCTGTATAACTGAATAACTTTTATTGAAATTAAATAAAAAATATTTGCGGAAATGTGTGTTAAAAATTTTATATAAGGTTTTCAAATCCTAAAGCGTGAATATTTCTTTGATGGAGAAGAAGGATATACTTCACTTTATTCTCTCTTGTTCTTTTGATCCTTGATCCGTTTATCCGTTCCTCCAATATATGGAAGATGAGCAAATAATAATTAATATTATTCACAATAAATAACATTTAGGAAACCAATCACAAACGACACAAGAAAAATATCAAATTACACTGCGTGATGACGGATATCTACACAATAAGTGATATTTTGTCATATTTGTGCAATTTTCATGTTGGATATAAACATTTGGCGGGTTGCTAAGTACAACAAAAAACAGATTATATTAAGTTTTTCAAATAGTAAACCTATTCTCCATATCGAAAACAATTATTCCACCATTTCATATCAACAAAACAACTAGTAGTCAAATTCTGTTATCGGTGCCTATTCGGCTTCACATCGCCTCAACTTATTTTAAAACAAAAACAGAACAATTTTGTTGTATATCGAATTTCGGTTTGTAATCTACATAAGTGAGAAGGCCATCATTATGAATATTGTAGAAACTCTAAATGTCATCTCTCTGGCGTTCGTTTGAAGAAAATAAAATAGAATAACTACTTCATTTAAACCGACTTCAAACCTATTAGTAAATAACACTTATATGTAACAGGTATATAACTAATATTACATATTTATTATTTTTGAAGTTATACTTCTTTTGGCGCGTTAGGAAAAAATGATGAGGGTAAATTTTTACGATGCGCGCGCACACCGTCACGAAAAACCTACATGATGAAGTTAGCTATAGATAACATTTTAGTTTTTCAAAAAAAGGTACCAACAAAGTAAAAGTAAGGACATCTACGTATGTTTGCGTGAGAACTGACAACTGTATTCACAATATTTCTTTATTTCTATGGTTAGTGGCATTTTGTCTACAAATGTAAAATAAGGCAAAAGATAAATTTTTAAAAATTTTTTTTTTATCTTATTACGCCGAAGAAGTATAACTTCTAACGCGTGTACATAAGTACACACACAATTTTTTTACTTTTTTTACTTTTTAGTTTTGAAGTCGGTTTTAATTAACGTAGTTATTTTTATTTAATACTTTTTCAGTTTATTGCTGATATAATTAAATTTAAAAAATTAACATAGGGATAGGTGAAATTAGAAAAAAATGTTCATAAAATAAAAACAAACGGGCCTACCTAAATCAATTTTTATGGAACCAATTCGAAACTATTTCGCATCAAACAAAAAAACAATTACGTATATCGGTTTAGAAACCATGGAGAAATCGGTGTACATAGATAAAAAAAATATACTGGCCGAATTGATAAACTCCTCGTTATTTTTGAACTCGGTTAATAAGATGTAAGTCCGAATAGGCAGCATTATCATTATTAATAATCGTTGTTTTAAGTCTAGCGAGTGGTAGCGATTCCGTTGACGTGAACTTACGTATGAAGGTAGAAACATTTTTTTTGAAGTGAAACTTCTATTGAAGTGAAACGTCTTTATCGGGGTTGGAAAAAAATTTAGTGTAACATTTTTTCGTTACGCGTCACATTTTTCCGTTACGCGCCATCTTTGTTCTAATCCCTACCACGCGTGATTCTTAGTATACTTTCTCCAGCGGAGTAGGGATTGGCAATAAACTTTATTTAACCAATTTCTGTAAAGTTGCATATAGTAAATTATTTTTTGAAAAATAACGTCATAAACAAGTTTCACTTCTTACGAGTGTACGCTAGTACACGCACACATTTTTTTACATTTTGCTCGTCACATTTTGTAACTCGTTTAGTGCTACAAAATACACCCTTTACACGTCATAATACAATAACTGAAGTGATCAAAAACCCATACTCGAATCTGCATTTGACATTGCCGTTTTGACAGAAAACTATAAAATAACAACTCTTAGGTCTTGACTATATTTTATTCGAAAAAAAAAAACTCGAATTTTTGTAGATGGCAACTATTGATGTATTTGGAATAATGTACAAGCTATTTTGAAGGATTAAATACCAGCCCAATTCATTTGATGTCTTTCAACAGGGAATGGTCATTAGATAACGAGTAATTTCGTACCTTTCATAAAAAGTAATTAGTTACAAAACCTGACGAATTTTCGAAAGCATTAATGTTAACGGGACTAGTCTTGATAAATGATTCCAATTATTACACTAGAATCATATGAGCCATTGTGATCTTAAAACAAGTATAGTAGTACCATTTATATTATGCGCTTCGGCTATATTCGTCAAGCTTCGGAAATTCGAATGTATTTGAGAGATATCTGTATAGAGTTGTTATTACAAATAATTCACACACACAGGCAGGGCTTGAAACCGGTACGAAAAGTACAGGTTCTATACCGGTATTTAGCGGTTCTTGCCATTTCGATACCTGGATACCGGTTCCAAAGTGGGTACCGGTACTTCGTATATCGGTACTGACCCGATACAGGTATCTAACAAGTACCGGTATTAATACCGATAAAAACCGGTATCCAATAAAGGTACCCGTTAAATACAAGTGCGAAGTTGCCAATTTTCCTTTTTATGTATCGGTATTATTTTAATCTCTCATGAAGGAACAGAGATATCTTCGATTGAAGAAAAAATTATAAGTAATATGTTTTCTAGTACCGGTATTATTGAAACAGTACCGGTATCAGAACCCTTAAAGCAACAATACCGGTACTAAGCCTGGTACCGGTACAAACAGTACAGGTAACGCCTTGGTATCGGTATTCAAGGTCATTAATACCGGTTCCTAAAAATACCGGTATTTCAAGCCCTGCACACAGGTCAACTAATTTAAAAATAAAAGTATAAAGTGTAGAAATGTAAAGTCGAAGCGCATAATTTAAATAGTAGTACTGTAACACCTTACGTGGATAATAGTTTAGATCAGCTATAGAAACTTCATGTATATATTTTTTAACTCATCTAACGAATACTGCGCTAACTTTAACAATTAAGGCACAAGGACGTCGCGTGGTTTTTCATAGTATGCAATTTAGTACTTTGCAAAAATAAAACCTCGACATTATTTAAAAAAAAAACTTGCTTCGGGGTAACAAATAAAAAGAGAGACACAGAAAGTGATGAAAAATAGAAAGTAAGTAAATTTCAGTTAGCACAGTATACATCGTTGTACATAAATAATAAAGTTACGTTTATTTAGTTACACGATATAAAACTCCGGCATCACAAAAAGAGTACTCGTTTGACGACGTTCGTTATTAACAAAAAAAAAAAAACGTCGTTAAAAGTTGGCAAAAATAACGCGTCTTTATATTTTATACCCTATACAGAAAAAGCAAATAATCGTTATATAACCTTCATTACTCGATTTCTATTTGAAATCAATTAAATGTGATATTTTTACGCAAATTTAAATGAGTCAAGTACAATCCCCATTACAATGGCTTTGTCAACTAATTAAATTATCCACAATTCATATATATCCATCACAATACAAGCTCAAAATAGTTAAAAAAACAGTTATCTTAGTTAAAATCGTCGAGGCCAGAGTGTATTCGTTAACATTTTTACAAAAATACACAACATTGATTGAATTGATGTATGTACTGTCATATGATTTATAAGCAAAATGTTTTTAATCTTATATATAAAATTCTCGTGTCACAATGTTCGTTCCCATACTCCTCTTAAACGGCTTGACTGATTTTCATGAAATTTTGTGAGCATATTGAATGGGTCTGAGAATCGACCAACATCTATTTTTTATAACCCTAAGTGATGAGGGTGAATCTTTTTCATACCCCTTAGTGATAAGGGTGACTCACCCCAATTTTTACATAGCAGAACAACGTCAACCAGGTCAGCAACTTGTAAATATACTAGCAGCCCGCCCCGGCTTCGCATGGGTATAAAATATACATAAACCTTCCTCTTCAATCACTTTATCTATTTAAAAAAATCCGCATCAAAATCCATTTTGTAGTTTAAAAAACTTAAGCATACAAAGGGACATGGGGACAGAGGAAGCGACTTTGTTTTATACTATGTAATGATTATTGTTTATTTCGTGAGAATGAATACATTCTCATGAAATAAACGAATACACTTTGACCTTTCAAAGAACAGTGTATTCATCCATTCATTTTCAATAAACTGTACCGGTCACAAGTATTTGTGTAAGGTTTTTACATTTAGGGGCTTAAATTTATTACAAACTGAGGACTAATTATAAGTATACGAAGCTCAACAAAACAGCTATCAACCGAGCGTGTTTGATTTCCCACCAAAATAAATTTTCTTAAATTCTTAGTAGTATAAAATTCACATTTCTACGGATACATAACTGTCAGACAGAAACGAAGAACACACCCTGTTACTCTACCCTGTGGGTGAAAGGTAAAAAATATATGTAACTTTAACTTCACAGATTTTAAGACATTCATTCTCATTATCATCATAAAATCTAAAATAATGAAAGTAAATACAACAATAAGATCTAGTGAATAAAATTGATTTTATCCTAGACATTAGACAAATGTTATCAAATACGGTTTATTTCCTTTTATTTAAGTATATTAATTTATCAGATAAAACATTAAAAAAAACGGATACACCTTGGCTCTAAGATTATGTTTTCGTTAAGACGAATACAGTGACATAAACGAATACATTCTGGCATAACGGCGATTATTTAGTACAATTTGTTTTATTTACATACACCATGATGAAGTTCCTGTCGCACCAACAACTTATGTCAATAATATCAAGAGTCTGTGCACTATGGACCACGTCCAGAGCGCCGCTTCTACCACTTCTTCTTGTGTTCGTCCATACTGACGCCGCCGGGGCCGAGGTACACAATCATCAGTAGACCGCCGATCACTGACAGTGTCTGGAAAGAATTCACGAAATATAACCTTCTGGCCTGGCCAAATTCCGTCGCCATCTTTTCATTTTCAAACCTTTGAGATTTTTGTGAAAAACGGGATGTTCAGGAGAACAGGAATCGAGGCAAAAGATACCCATATTTTCCTCAGATTTGTATGTCGTCATTGTGGCATGTTATACTATGACATATATACTATATACATACGACAGACGCATTTGAACTACTCACAGACGGTAAAAAAAATATGACGGGATATAATCCAAACCAACAAACAATATAAAATTTTTGGATTGTAAAGGTTCTCAACTCGTCTGTTCATGAGATACAAAAAAACCTAATCTCAAAAAAAAAACAAAATTTTCAAATCGT
Organism: Calephelis nemesis; assembly: GCA_002245505.1. Lineage (NCBI taxonomy): Eukaryota > Metazoa > Arthropoda > Insecta > Lepidoptera > Riodinidae > Calephelis > Calephelis nemesis. The sequence goes on from NJDD01010292.1 coordinate 17,759, forward strand.
ATACACGTGAACTTCTAAATTACTAACATATAAAACCACATAATCTATAGAATTACAAATAAGAAGAACAAGATAAGTCCAACAAAATGTTGATGATTACCTGGAAGAAGTCATATTTGAGGAAGTCTCTGAGAGGCTTGTACGTGGGCACCAACCACCAGGCGTTGTGGTACAGGTTGAGGACGGTGAGCACCAGCACCAACATCAGCGCAGACAGCTTGGTGCGGTAGCCGATCGTGACCAGGATCATCAGGACACTGCCTAGTAAGTCCTGAACGATCTGAAAATGTATTAACGTATATAAGAGTAACCAATAACAATATTAGAGTAATATAATTAATTAATTAATCTATATATTATGCTTGATGCAAAAACTTTGGACCGCTTTTTACGAAAATTGCGCAGATGGAGGAGAATAAAATTTGGCACACTTATAGTGTATGTGTTGGAGAAGTGCAGAACGCTAATATTTTTCAAGTATAATGCTTATAAAGTACATTAAATCAATAAATAAAACATTACCCACACTACCATGTATTTAACACACAAACAAATATATTGATGTTGACGATAAAAGATCACAGATGGCGCACAAACTATTCAGGAAACAAAGTAGTTGGTCTTGAGAAATGAATATTGCGATCTTATCGAGTTTTGGTCGAATTCCGACCAATGGACGACCACTAGTAAAAATTAATTGTTATTAATCCTTGACGTACCAAGACTAAAGATTAGGTACTAGAGTTCCACAGCGGCAGTGATACGTGACAGACAGGCGGATATGTTGAACCTACGTCATCTCTTCCTGTCTTTCACGGCCACTTTTTCCGAATTTGAGGATGGGGCTCTCCATACGTACAACCAAAACAAAAAAAAATAAAAATGTGTGCGTGTACTAGCGTACACTCGTAAGAAGTGAAGAAGTGAAACTTCTTTATGTCTTTATGATTCTTATTTTTCAAAAAATAATTTACTATATGCAACTTTACAGAAATTGGTTAAATAAAGTTTATTGCCAATCCCTACTCCGCTGGAGAAAGTATACTTCGAATCACGCGTGGTAGGGAAAAGAACAAAGATGGCGCGTAACGGAAAAATGTGACGCGTAACGAAAAAATGTTACACTAAATGTTTTTCCAGCCCCGATAAAGAAGTTTCACTTCAAAAACAGATAAACGATAGTCAAGCTACAATCCGATAGATATTAAGCGTAACATCCCTGCTATAAGAAAGCAACGTACTTATAATATTTGTGGTGTCTATAGGCGATGGTCGTATCTCATCATTACTCTTTGGTTGTCTTATTAAAAAAACTTAAAAGCTTACAAAAATCCTATTTTTAAAAATTAAAAGCCAAGTTTATAGTTAAATTTCCCCCGTGTTAGTCCGGGCTCCTTAGTAGAATAGACCATCTGCCTTCCTGTGCCAGGCAGCTCGTAAAAGGCGAGCATAGGCTTGCCGTCACTAACACCGTGATATCTGACTAGGTGGTAGAGTTTCGCAGCGACTCACCCGGATTGGTACCACCGCCTCACCTATTCCTGCTGCCGTCATGACGTGTTCCGGTTCGGAGGGTGAGGTAGCCGGTAAACTTACTTTTGCAAGGTCTAACATCCCAGCCTCTGGTTGGCAACTCACCATTACCACCTTTGGTGTCTCTAGGCGAAGGGAATTTCTTACCATCAGGAAATCCGTCTGCTTGTTTGCCTTCCAATGACATAAAAAAAATATTCATACATAAAACGATTGAATAACCAATTTAGTATCTACTTAGGTAGATATCGTAAGGTTAGTGCTGTTATGCCCGGTTCCTATATTCAAAAAACGAGCCTTACGAATGGTAGTTTTTTGTACGGATAGTAAAAATCTAACTACGGTAGTAACGTTAAAGAAAAGTATCATATTTTCTTGTGGTGGGGGATGACATAATGTACGATTCGGTCGCAAATTTTTTTTTCTCGGACGATGTTCTTTGAATATCTCGCTACGTTCAGTATTATCTGAAATCCTTTCTACGCTCAGGATTCAATCTCATAATGCCTCGTTTCGTTCGCGATTAAAAATAGCATAAAATGTAATTTTGCTTCCTTATCATACATATTAATTTTTATATTGCGACTTACTTGGCATAAATTTATTCAAATTTAAGTGATAGGTAGTGAATAATTTACATAATTAATTATAATTGATGATATTCAGTCTCATACCCACACACATTCACGTGTCACACGTTTTGGACAACCTTTTAATTGTAATTTATCGTTAAAGTTATACAGGATGACATTTAAAGTACAAGCCAAACTTTGAGAAATGATTTGGAATCTATTATACTTTCATTCTATTGAAGTAATCAAAAATTTAAAAAAAATGGTTGCCTGTAAAGTCGCTTTTACGGGCGAAGATTTTAAGTGACAACGTCTTTTTTTCGGTAGAATATGTGGGAGAGAGACGCAAGGCATTCGCCCGTCCCGCGGGCCGCTCTCTCGTTCGGTGACTCATCGTAACAGACGTGAGCGGGCGTTACACTTTTCATGAGTGACTCCGAGCCACAACCTAATTTAAGACGTTGTCACGTAAAAAAAACTATTTAATATGTTTATCCTACGCAAATACAAAATGCATGATTATAACTTAAAAAACAAAGCTCAAAACTGATTTCCGCTGACCGCAGTCCTGTTCGCAGGTTGATGACGTCATGACTCGTACTAGGTGCTACATTGCGTGTACAAAATTCAAGCATTTTTGCGGACTGTTTTATACGGATGCTTATAAAATTAAATATTACAATTTAGCAATAATATAAATTGTAACACGGGGGACGCGTTATTTAATTATTTTCTATAAATGAAAGGACTTTTACCTTTTTAAAATGTTATAATATATATTCTCATTATTATTTGCTTTACATCGTTTATGATACATTCTCAATCATCAATTGAAATTGTAATTCTCTTTTTTCATTCTGCGTTCTTAATCTTTTTTAAAATTCAAATATACTTCTTAAACAGCCAGTAGAGTTTGCATCGTAATGCAACCTCTACATATGCCCTAATTTTACTTTTTAAGCCTTTTTATATTAAAATTTGGGCAGTCCATTCAAAGTAACATTATGTAATGAGAACAAAAAAAATGGGTGATTTTTGTAACATATGAAATAAAAGACTGTTCCACCACCATGTAAAACAACCAAAAAAGCAAGCCCCTCCA
>NJDD01010292.1:29724-44415 GCA_002245505.1 Calephelis nemesis
TAACACAATCGATTTATATTGCTTACTTAAGTTTGGTTAATTCGTATAATTTTACAAGGATATTTATCTACAGATCTAAAATTAAGTTCACCTAATACGTTAAAAGGTAAAAAGACACGTCTTCTCTAGGCGTGATTATTCATTCAAATTTGTCAATAACATCCCGACTTTGATGAGTGGAAGTGTTTGTGAACTTATATTTGATATTTTCCATCGTCGGCGCTTGGTAAAACTTCCAAATATTCTTATTTTAAATGAAGAAACACTTGTACTGTTTTACGTATCACTTATAATCAATTGTTATTCTATAAATAGCCTCCCGGTTTCACTTATGACAATATCATCAGGGCTAGAACTAACCCTACAAGTTCTAGCCCTGATGATGAATTCAATAGGCTATTTATAACATAATAAATTATAATGATACGTAAAATAGTACAAGTGTTTTTTCACTTAAAAATATGAATATTTGGGAACTTGTGTCGATTTTAGAAGTTATAATAGGTGATACATGAGCTCAAAACGCTTATATCCCAGTCTAAGATAGGTAACGCAATATTGCCACCGTTAGCATCTTTTAGCCAGCGTGTTATTTTCCTTTACGTCGCATAAACAACAGCTAACGATAATAGACAGGAGTCTAAGCTTAACTTGCTTATTATTGAAGTATCTACTTTTAATAGATTTCGTTCGGGCATTATTATTATTAAATATGCCAGGATTTGAAGAGATCCCTGTCCTTCAATTAATTAAAACCTGAACATAGTAAGTGCAGTAATTTTCCCGTGTTGAAGATGACTTCAAAAATAATTGTTTTCGGTTTAAAAGTATCTTAGCAACCTATAAGAATATTTATAACTAAGTATTATTTGGAGCTAAATCTTAGCCTGAGACGAATCCCAAAATTAAATATTTAAAATAGGTACTTATTTTACAGCTATTCACGAGTTGGTGCTAATACAATTTATGGCTGCGTTTCAAAATGTATCTCTTATGATTTATAATACGTATAGTTTAATATAGGTCAGTAAGATCAGTATTAGAAAAACAACCAAAATAATAGATGTGAGGGAAAGAGCAAGACTACTCAAATGGCATTGGGCAGGACACGTCTGTAGAATGAATAATAGCAGATGGGCAAAACGCTTAATAGAATGGATACAGAGAGACATAAAAAGAAGAAGAGGACGACCAAATAAAAGGTGGAATGACATCTTTAACCAAAGACGAGGACCCTTATGGATGCGGGAGGCACGGAAACGTGACAAATATAAAGGTTTAGGAGAGGCCTACGCCAGAGAGGCGACTACTACTAGCTAGATTTAAATATATTTTTTTTTTACTTATAATAAACTTTTTACTTATAAATAATAGGATAAGTTAGTTTGAACTATACATTAAAAAAAGAAAAAAAAAAATCTTCACGCCCATATCCCCGAAGAGGTAGGCAGAGGCACAACCAGGGCACCCACGACTAGCCGAAGATACGAAGTCCCACAATGTGATAGGTGGCAAGCATATCGTCAACCGGGCACATATTCTATCCTGAGCAACATTTTTTTTTATTAGAAAAGTGGAAAAGCCCAATTTTTTTATTTGTTGCCCGACCTGGGATTCGAAAACGGGACCTCATGCAGTCAAGTCCAACAACTGAACCGCTAGACCACAGAGGCGATTACATAAATAATAAAATGTAAATGTACAAGTAGTAGTAGTACAAATAAAGGCTATTTTTATTTTATTTTATAGTTGAATATAAATCGAAAATCAAGTACGTAGCAGTTGCATATATTACGTATAACATCAAGTGAAACTATTGACCACAATGAGCTAACTCAACTTTCACTACTTTCAAATTTCAATTACATAAAAGATCTGAATCGAACTATTTCATAAGTTAAAAATATTTCAGGAACAACATTAGTATAGACTCAAGAAGTTATAGGTGCCGCAGGTTGGCAACGCAACATTTACGTCTATCCATAGAGGCAGTGCCGATTTTAGAGCTACCATAACCATGGGTGAAATTTTTACGCCAACCCCTAAACGCAGCTAAAGTGAATACAAAGAAAAAGTCCCATTTTTTTTTTAATTTTTCAGCATTTTTGTTATAACATCTTTTTGCTAAATAAAACGATTTTTACCAGTAGACCTCTAACAATAACCGATCAGACGCCCCTTTCTATCCAGCACCCTGGGCGCCAAACCAGCGCGCCCTACTCTAACGCCGCTACTGCCACCAGATGTGTATGTCTTACTATCAAGACTACTACCGCTTATTCAAAAGACCACACTGCTGAGTTTCTTTCGCTGAAATAAGGCCGCGTTTCCGATCCAGTGGTAGTTTCATTCTAACGCCGACGCACACAAATACCATTTGTGCGGTCTACGTGAACCAAGTATTTTGAATCTGAATCTGAAATCTATCAGAAAATCCATCTTGTGTGACTTATAAAAAAATCAAAAGCTGTGATAAACTTCAAAACATTATCCAAAAAATCGGATAAAAAACCATAAGGTAAACAGAATATGTAAACTGATTCTATGGCAGTACGCCCAAAATATGACAGCGGTGCAAAACAAGCCAAACAAAAGGTGCATGTGTGTTTGTCTTACTATAATTACACTTACTCAGTGCTGAAAATAAATGTACAACGGTCTTATTAATAGATTTGATGTATTAGACTGATGGGATAAATATCAACATAGAGATTTTAAAATTGGATCTCAGTCAATGTGTAATCGTCTTACTATTTTACTATTGTCAACCTCATCTTTGGAGTACTTTTATTATATATTAATAAACATAAATCAAAGTAATCCAAAGTTCAACCTAGTATTATAAGTTTTATCAAACATCGCTATTTTAAAGCAAGCTTTTGAGTCAAAAAGCTAGACTCGCTTTGCATAATTCTGTGCTTATCCCAACGTTAGTGTATGGAAGCGAGAGTTGGGTATGTCAGAAAGATCATGAAAATAGGATAAATGCGGTCGAAATGAGATCGCTACGGAAAATCTGTGGCGAAATGCTCGCTGACCGCATTTGTAACACTGAGGTGCGAGAGAGGGCTGGTTCGTTCATGTGGAAAGAATGACAGATGAAAGATTGACGAAGCAGATATAAAATGCGAATGTGGATGGATGTAGGTACCCAGGGAGACCAATGTTGACATTCCACAATCACATCACTCGGATATTATCAGAGGGTGCTGTCAAGAGTATCCAAAACCAGCATGTTTGTATGAAAAGGGTAACAAATGTGAAGACATTTTTGTCAGGAACTTGAGGTCTGGCACTCGATACTCTCTGCCTACTTCGTAAGGGACTTGGTGTGAAGCTATGTATGTATGTATTTTATCATACTCCAATATAAAGCTTAATATCAACAAGATCTTTAAATTGTATCACTTTAATAATCACTAATCTTACTATAGAGTAGTACAAATTTTATGCTCACAACAAACATGGTGGCGAGAAATTTGCCACAACCCCATGACATGTCCATGTAGTCCCGCTGCTCCGACCACTGAAACCACATCCGTAATCCATCTTCAAGGAATGTAGAGATGAGACATAATCGTGCCACTGTTGGTAATACATTCTTGCCTTTCCTAATAACCTGTGGAAGACACAACAATTATTTTATAATCAAAATCGTTTTCATACTGAAATTTTTTCATAATACATAACATTTATCATGAGTATATTTTTGTTGAAAACACAAAGTTGTTAACATGTCTCTTACAGATGAGTTTTCTTTGTCATAAACTCTGGCTGAAGATAAATCCCATCCAATGTTACCAGTGTGGTAATATTTCAACACTCATCTGTCTGTCTTGTTTTTTTGAAATGGCTAACATATTGCTAACCGCAAAGTTTTTACAACTTCACCGGACTATTTGTATCAGTAGTCAGATATAGAGCTAAAAGGTGTAATCACTGACCATTACAGTGGCATGAAAGATGGTATTAAGCAAAGGATTGATATAAGTCAATAAACCACTTCAGAATCAACCTTTCTGCCATCCACCATCTTATTACTGATTTGCTGTATTTAGTTACTGGTTATACTTAACAAAATTTTTTTATAATGATTTGGCACCCAGGACTATTACTATAATATTTATTCATATTTTGTAAAGATTGCTTGCATTACTTCTAGGATTTAAGGCATCCCTGTGTATTCTACTTTATAATAAACAAAAATATAGCCTACAATGCAACAGGTTTAACTTAGCAGGTCTGCAGAAGCTATGGCACTTAATACTATTTCCCTAGTATATCTATCTCTATATATATTTCTTGTGTGCGTGTGTATGTCACTGAACTCTGATGAAGTTTTTTGTAAGTGTTCAAGGGGATTGAAGAATGGTTTAGACTTACAATTTGGTCTACTGGAAAATACTTTTTTTTACTTTTGTTTTATTTGTAAGTAGTTGATTTTTGAACTTTTTACATTGGATCGGGCAGACTGTGCTACTATCAGAGCATTAAATATTATGTAGCTGTTAATGTCAAGCGACACAAAGTTTGCTGGGTCCTCAAGTATGTAGGTATATATGTATTTATTGTATCTATGCATGATAACTAGAAAGGTAATTTACAATTTAAAATGCAACAAATTACAAATTTTCTATCAATTGTAGATAATAATAATAATTAGTCATTACAAAACAAACTAATTTCTACAACTTACATTATCTACCCATTGATAAGCTTAATTTCTTAAGATGTCTTACATAATGACTACTTTGATAATAAGAATTTGTATATCAGTTATGTGATAACATTTTGTAACATATAATTATAGTTTTGCTTGTGTTATTAATTTATTTAACAAGAATTTAAGATTTATCAAAAACAATATATTCATAATAACAAAAATAATTCAGTCACAACAAAAATGGTTAACCGAAATACTATTTTATTTTTAGAATACTTAGTAAAAAGCACTTTAGTTTGGGTTTGATATCCATATTGCAGTATTTATTATAAAACATATAAGTCAAAACAATAACACCTAGCTGATTGTAAATATGTTTTTCTAATAACAGTTGTATTAAAAGTTACACTAAAAAACAAAATGAAGTATTGTGTTATAAGATTTGCGTCTGGATAACAAATCAAGGATATTTACCTAATTTACAACATAAATATTTCCTGAAGCAATTTATAAATTTATGTTGAGTTTAAAGAAATATTTCACGGATAATGTAGATGGTGAAAACTTGAGAAATGGCATTCCCTATACTCAGCAATGCCAAAATAATGGTAGATAAAACATTAACAATACATATAGACAATGTAAATGTAGTAGTAGGTACAGGATACCACAGCCAGGGTCATTGACATTCCATATTTAATTTGGTTACTATCCAAAGGTAATGGTGAGAGTCACCAAAGCCCATACTATTTGTACCAAAAGAATCATTAACATGGAGGATGAAACATGGCAGAAAAGACTCTGCTTAATCCACAAAGGACTTGCCGTGAAGATATAAATCTTTGTATGTACATTTCAAAATTTGAAAACTGCAAATTACTCGTTTATGTCTCTACAGAATGCAGATTTCAGTGCTCATCCTAGTATTACCAGGAGAAGGACGAACCAAGGGAAGCCCCCTCTCTTACAGCACCACAAACTCTTATTATTTCCAAGTTGCATAATTTAAATATTTAATACAGCAGTAATTTTATAGCATAAAACATAAGATTGCCTTTCTCTGAGGATTCTTTTCTATTTTTTCATATAGCATTCTCTGATGGTAGATAGCACTATGGAAATAATATTTTACTAAGGGTCAAGGTAAGTTTCAAATATATATGTTTTAGGCATCCTTAAGAAATCCAGAAGAATTAAAGCAAAATATATTAATTACACACAAGTATATTTTGTATCAATATATATATGATAAAGCTGATGTCTTTGATATTAATGCAAACAGACATAAATAAAAATTCAAATAGATCTTCTGTAAAAAGCATATTATAAGCACATTATTTTGGTATATTTCCAGCATAGTCTAAGAAATTAAGATATGCTGTTTGGTGGATATCTACAAAAAACTGAATTCAAATGTTTCTAATGTTTGTTTGTTGTTTAACAAAAAAAAACTGTAAATACTTTGACAGTTGGACTGTACAGTCAATCTTTATATATATATAATTCTTCTGTGAGTGTGTATGTCACTGAACTCCTAAACGGCTAGACCGATGTTGATGAAAGTTTTTGTGTGTGTTTAAGGGAATTCGAGAATGGTTTAGATTCACAATTTGGTCTCCTGGAAAATGTTTTATCCCCCTATCAATTATTATCAATCTTTAGGTTGCTGCTTAGACATTGAACCAAAGACCAAAGGAATTTAAGTATGTACTAAATGTATCTTAAATTCCTGTTACGTATGTGTTTCCCGTAATTTTATGTATTATTAATTAAAATGTCAAGACAAATCTTCAAACCACATAACCTCTACTGAAGAAAAGCAACAATTGTCTAAAACTTCATCCATCGTAACATATGTTTCATAGACATGGTTTACATGAATTCCTCTATTTTATCGGACATGATAAACAGCGCCAACAAGAAATAATTCGGGTGACGTGACAAACCCTTCAAGTTAGTCGAAATGTTGTGAATTTACAAGAAAACGGTGCATCTAATAAAGACATATAACTTGATATTAATACCTGATCAGCCACATCTTCCGCTGTCGATACATATTCATTGGGGATTTGCATTTTTTTCACTGTTAATTCACAAACACTATACACCAAATTAAATTTTTACCGTCGCTGACCACTAGTAAACGAGACGTCGACTCGGTGATTGTCGAATGACGTGTGGACAGTTGGAGAGACTTCCTGTTCAAATCAATATCAATTTATATAAAAGTTTTCAAGTGTTTCACAATTTATGAAATTCTAATACAATATTGTATTAAAAAATTATGTTAAAATTTCTCATATTACACGATATAAACTTTAACTCATGACTAAGAACTGAAATAATTAATATTTAATATTACCGGATGTTTTTAAAGAAAAGTTACAGTGACATAATCTCTTGCCAAATTTGACATTCTGACAAATTTTATTCAGCCAATGAGAGTTATTTGTGTTTTTTTTACGTTAATTTTGCCTCTTTCTGGGGCCAGCTAAGACCTTTAGACCTTGCTGCCACGTCTTCCGTATTAATTATTTCTGATATAGTCATAAGTCACATGTCTTCCGTCAATTCTTATACAGTCATTAGTCTCTATTTACAAAGTCACGCCGGAGTCTTGAGTAAGGCGGTGGTCTCTTTTCACAAGCTCACTTTGTGAGTATTGGCGACAGCGATAAAATTCACGATACACTAATTTCTTTATGATTATTTCATTTGTGCACTTTCACTGTACAAAACTAAACTAATTCCCAGCTAAATTAACAAGTTTGTCGCATAATTTACACTAAATTCAATAATAAAAAATAAAACTACTGTACAAAAAAAACGAGGGTTTTGGAGCCATCGTGAATGAATATGGTCGTATTTTATCATAATTATTGAATTTCGTGTTTATATTGACTCTAATGATAATTGACTCTAATAATAAAACTCTAATGACGAAATAATTAATACGGACGACGTGGCAGCATGGCCTAAAGATCTTAGCCAGACCCAGAGAGACAACTTAAAAAAACGAGGAGTTTTGACGCCATCGTGAATGGAGATGGTCGTATTTTTTCGTAATGATTGAATTTCGTGTTTATATTGAGTGAAATTATTTAATTTAAGTGGGAATTAATTTAGTTTTGTTAAGTGAACGTGCACAAATGAAATAATCATTAAGAAATTAGTGTATTGTGAATTTCCTCGCTGCCGCCAAATCTCCCAAAGTGAGCTTGTGTAAAGTGACCACCGCTTTACTCAAGAGCCTGACGTAACTTTGTAAATAGTGTCTAATGACTGTATAAGAATAATTAATACGGAAGACATGTGACTAATGACGAAATAATTAATACGGAAGACGTGGCAGCATGGCCTAAAGGTCTTAGCCGGCCCCAGAAAGGGGCAAATTAACTTTAGAAAAATTAAAAAAAACAACGAATTTTCACATCACAATTTTATTGTCATTAATTGTAATTTGTTTTGTCATAAGAAAATAGAAGTTTGAGTTTTTATTTTACAGAAATAAGAAATAAATTATTGCATGTTAAAAAGATAAAATAACTAGATATTTGCTTGGTTTTAAATTATATAGACAGCAACTGCGTTCCAGAAAATGTTAGAAGTTACCTGCAACGATCGTCTAGGAAAGAAGGTTAGGGTTAAATGCAATCCCGACGACACTGTGGGTGATTTGAAGAAACTTATAGCTGCTCAGACGGGCACAAGACACGAGAAAATTGTTTTAAAAAAGTGGTACACAGTTTTTAAGGATCACATAAAATTATCTGATTGTATCCTTTTTAATTATTATTACTATCTCTTATGCTACATATTTATTCTATTAGATTGACCAAACACTTTGTGAAAGCGAAACGCGAAAGGGAAAGTATGAAACTAGATAATATGAATAAGCCCAAGATGCTGCCGCTGGGTCTGAGTATTTGAATCTGCATCATATTTAAGTATCATGGATGTGTGTAGTGAAATTAAAATTTACTTACTCTTCATAATCCTTTAGTAATAAATCATAACTCAGTTAAATTATGAGTTACATTACCTGCTGGTAGCATGTCATAAGGTTCCCTTTTCCTAACTATATTTAACTAGCTGTTCCAACGAACTTCGTTCCGCCCGTTCAGTTTGTATGGGAAAAATTAAACTGTTGTTTTCCCCAGTTTCCTCATAATTGAACAGGATAAAAAGTATCCTATGTCCTTCTCCCGGTTTTAAGTTACCTCCCTACCAATTTTCAGCCTAATCAATATAGTTGTTCTTGAGTTATAAATAGTGTAACTAACACCACTTTCTTTTATATATATATAGATTTTTATACTAATGCAGACTAACAAAATGTCAAAGTGGAGATTTACAGTAATAAATAATATGTAGCCAACCTGAATGTTAACTTGTAAGTTTACAGGTTATATTATTCTGTGTATTGGACATGACAGTGGTATACACATATAACATTATTAACATTAACATTATTTTACTGATTTTTGATTGATTGTGGCTAATACAATAATTATAGAATTAATGAGAGCTCCCATTGATAGATTCGAAAAAAAACTATGCTCTGTCTTTGATTCAAATATTCCATTTTACCTTACTACAAATTTTCAGATGAAATACACGATGGAATGAACCTGGAGCTGTATTACCAATAAATTTATGTCTAAGTGGATTTTGTAATTATAGTATCATAAGAACTTTATAGGTATTTACTGTTGCATTGTTAGTTGAAAATTTTGGTAAAAACTTTAGGCTGTTAATATTGCAGATTTTCAAAGCATGGCTACAAAATTGTGTAATCGGATCTATCACATGCATAACTATTTTTCCATAAAAAATAATATTCAATATGAACCTGGGCTTGTTATACAAACAAGATATGCAAAATAAGGTTCCAATTATTAGTCACATACAGCATTTAAACAATTTATTTTATGTATTTTATTATGATTTCTTTCTATTCAATTGTACATTAAAGCAAGTTTGATGGAACATTAAAGCAAGGATGTGGCATTATCTTTAAGTGAAGGAGTAGGGGGCTGTAGAATGACATGGGCTATTTTTGTCATGATGTGTAAAGTCTCCTGCAATATATCACTTTATAATAATTCAAGCATTAACAGTGCATTTGGTTCACATGAAATCATAATAATTAAAAATAAAAAAAATGTTTTTGGCTGAAATTACTGGACAATTTGACATATAAAAAATAATGAGCAGTAAATATTTATTATATACATTAAAAAAACGAAATCTGTCTTTTTTTATTTCTCCTCTGTTTCGTCTTTTAACAAGCGTAGAAGTAACTCTACTTTGTTAGCTGTTTTAGTGCATAATTATTTTCATTTGTAAATAACCTTATTGTATTTTGAATATATTAATACAGGTTTTTTCATACTTTCGGCTCTACGTACCCCTGTTAAAGTTTCCAGGTGACAGCAAACCCCCTTGATTAACTAATTAAAGCCCCCCCCCAAAGAAAACAATAATAAGGAAAATGATATTTTTAATTTAATAAAAGGTAACAATAAAGTGCCAAAAGAAATATATTTTTGCGTTGCCAACCAGAGGCCGGGATGTTAGGCCTCGAGCAAAAGTAAGTTGACCGGCTACCTTACCCTCTGAACCGGAACACGTCATGACGTTACGGCGGCAGGAATAGGTAAGGCAGTGGTACCAATCCGGGTGAGTCGCTGTGAAACTCTACCACCTAGTCAGATGTCACGGTGTTAGTGACGGCAAGCCTATGCTCGCCTTTTACGAGCTGCCTGGCACAGGAAGGCAGATGGTCTATTCTACAAAGGAGCCCGGACCAACACGGGGGCTTTGATTCTGTGCAACATATTTTGATGCAGTTTTCTTTAATAGATAAAGTAATTGAAGGGGAGGGTTTATATCTATATTTTATAACCGTGCGAAGCTGGGGCGGGCCACTAGTAACACTAATCAAATAAAAACTACCACCTGATTGGAACGTGCCCATACTCTAAGAAGATCCGGCAAGAAACTTGGCGGGCATTTTTTTTCCTTATTCTATACAAATTAAGTAATACATTATCCATTATTATTATGAGGAACAATAATAAATCCCAATTACTCTTATTCGATAAATATTCTACAATGGTATACATTGTAAAATTTTTCACATACATATGTATCTTATTGCCAAGTCCTTATGGGATAGGCAGAGAGTATCTAGTGCCAGGCCTCACTATCCTGATAAAGTGTCAAGCTTCCTTCACATACATTACCCTTTTCATACAAACACGTCGGTTTCGGAAACTCTTGACATCACCCTCGTATAACATCCGAGTGATCTGACCGTAGAATGTCAACCTTTTAACACCAAAATTTTCTTTCAATCCCACTCTTTCTCGGATATCACTGTTACGAATGCGGTCAGCGAGCGTTACAACACAGAGTTTCCGTAGCGCTCTAATTTCGGCCGCATATTATATCCTACTTTCAAGCTGTTTCTGACATACCTACCCAACTCTCGCTTCTATACAATAACGTTGGGATAAGCACCGAATTATGCACAGCGAGTCTAGTTTTTTTATTAAAACCTCGCTTTGAAATAGCTTCTCAACGCTCCATTCATTAATCAAAACCTCTTGTTAAAGGGTATTTATATTCTTTAATCAAAACTTTTTTTTTAAATTTGTTTAATGGCAGGTCTTTCATATAAGTAATCAAGAAATTTATAGGTATATTAGCCCATGAAAAAATGGCTTACACTGTGGAGACGAGACACCTGCACTGCAAGAATGTTTTTTTTATGATATTAGAAGGAAAACAAGCAGACGAATTTCCTGATGTAAAGAAATTCACGCCGCCTAGAGACACCAAAGGTGGTAATGGCGCGTTGCCAACCTGCGGCCGGGATGTTAGACCTCGAGCAAAAGTAAGTTTACCGGCTACCTTACCCTCCAAACCGGAACACGTCATGACGTAAGGCGGTGTTACCAATCCGGGTGAGTCGCTGCAAAACTCTACTACCTAGTCAGATGTCACAGTGTTAGTGACGGTAAGCCTGTGCTCGCCTTTTACGAGCTGCCTGGCAGGAAGGCAGATGGTCTATTCTGCAAAGGAGTCCGGACCAACACGGGGAAAAGTTTTAGTTGGACAACATTATTAATGTAAATAACATTGAGTTGTAAGAGACAATTATTTGTTCTGTGAGTAATTCCAAGGTAATTAATTCAAAACCTTTTTAAAAGCACTCATTTTTATGTAATCAAAATTGCCTATTTTCCAAAATTGTTTTTAGGTAAGTTTTATTCCTAGCGGAGTTATATATTACTGCAAGTAAAACGATGCAGTATGTGTAACTGCAATAGTATTCATCAGTCTCATCACTATTAAAACAATATGGCGAAAGTTTACTCGATTTTCTTGTACATGTCATGTCAACTATAAACATTCTTTTGAAATTATCTAGTTTTAGGATTACATGTCTGTTTACTGTGACAAATACCATTTAATCTTGTTATATTATAGTATTAAATAAAACTCTACGTTAATAACTATTCATATAGGTATAACCATGGCTGAGGTTGAAGGTATGTTTTCCTATAATATTTCACCTGATGAAATGCTTGTGAATAATAATCTTAAACGCTTGCAGAATATAACCAGCAAAAGCCCGCGAAGACAGGCAAGCAGCACAATATATTACCAATATGGGGTAATGAACAAACAATGAATTTGAACCCTTTAATTCTAGCAAATATACAAGGTTCTAGCTACTTCAAAGGTAGGTAAGCAAACAAAACAACACACAGGCGTCTGGATACAAGTATTATTCAATGTAACACTAGCACGATTTTGACTTTGTTCTAATTTGTATGTATTATCTTCAGTGCATCTATTCAAGCTGAAGACTTACCATGAGGTCGTCGATGAAATCTACTACCAGGTCAAACATCTAGAGCCTTGGGAACGTGGCAGTCGCAAAACAGCAGGCCAAACTGGAATGTGTGGCGGCGTGAGTATGTTATTCTCCATTTTTTTTCCTCGTTGCATTTGAGTTGTATTATACATTTTAGCAGAGGATATTACTTATAAGTATTTGAGTTGCCCAGTTTATTCTGTATATATCTGTAATTCTGATGTTGATATAAATTAAAAAAATATTAAATGTTACTTATGCTTTAACAACATAGTTACATTGAATTGTAGTAAACAGTGACTGTCGTTTGTTAAATTTAGTGTAAAAGATAAAGATAAGAGTGAGGTAATATTAACATTTATGTATAATTGTTTATACTGCACCTCTACTATATTTAAAAAGTTGGTTTTCCTCTTTAAAATAAGTTCAAAATCATAAAATTTAAAATATTCAATAACTCCATACACAACCTTCCCATAATGAAGAGGAGAACCATCTCAATCACAGCTTTCAAACAAAAAATCTGTTATGAATTTGTCTACTTGTTAAGGAGTTATGCTGTCACTGACAGACACACACAAGACACTCCACACTTATAACACTCCTCTTTTTATGTGACTAAAAACCTAAAACTGGCAACAGACAGTTTCATATTACCTTATTAAGATGTGACATAGAATTTATTTTTAAGGACTAGGTATATTAAATATGAACAATTATGCATAAAGACTCAAAAAGCTAGCTTATCTTTCTAATAGAATTCTTACAGTCTTATTGTTTTCTTTAAAAGCCATTCATTGTAGATAAATAACCAATAAAATGATTATTGTATTATGTGATAGTTCATATCTAAGTTAGTTTTGTTCAACTTCTTTACAGGTAAGAGGGGTAGGGGCAGGCGGCATTGTTTCAACAGCGTTCTGTCTTCTGTACAAGTTGTATACATTGAGATTGACCCGTAAACAAGTTAATGGCCTATTACAACACACTGATTCTCCATACATCAGAGCGCTGGGTAGGTATGACATGTTGACTTTTATATTATGTATCAACTTTTATTTCAATATCCTTTCTACAATAATACATATGAGTATATAAAAACAAAAAAGTCACTTGGCTGTGATCTGAACTTAAACAGAAAGTATGAAAAGGGTAATGAATGTGGAGGAAGACAGGCAACTCAGCCAGGAGCATAAGGTTAGGCGCTTAATACTCTCTGCCTACTTCTTAAAGAACTTGGCGTGTAGATATGTATGTATGTAAAAACATAGTTGTGGCAGGATTCTTTTTCAAGTTGTTAATAATAGTGTAGGGTGGTTCTTAGTTATCAAACCAATAGTAACATACTTACTCCAGATAGGTTATTAAAACAGAACATTACTTGTACCTAGATTTAGTAGTTTTAAGAAATATACAGAATTTTCCTTTGCAGGTTTCATGTACATTCGCTACACTCAGCCACCGGCAGATCTGTTTGATTGGTATGCAGACTACTTGGATGATGAAGAAGAAGTAGACCCTCGTGCAGGTGGAGGGGGGTCTACCACTATTGGTGCTCTGGTACGACAGATGCTCATTAAGTTGGACTGGTTCAGCACATTGTTCCCAAGGATACCAGTGCCAATACAAAAGCAAATTGAACAGAAGTATGTATAGTATTGGTTTTTGAAGTTGGTTTGTTGAAGGAATATAAATAAGAGGAAAAGTTCAATAAAGTAAGCTGTGATGAGTGTTAACAAAACTATTAAAACATCTATCAGCTTCATAAGGGCTCTGTACCTCAGAAACTGAAATAAGATGTTACATTAGGATATCAAGTTTAATAGTCCAAATTCAAAATATTATGTATTCTTACAGACATTCTGCAGACAGTTAGTCTATCCAACTCACTTACCCAAATTTAAATAAAAAAATTGATTATTTTATTTAATCATAGTGTTGTCTTTTTGTTTTGATCAATAATTTAATGTACCGTCACCGTATACGCACTGTGATTGCCCAAAACTTGAGCGTACTTCAACTGTTAGGTATGTTGGTGTTTGGCTAGATACTTCATTGTCTTGGAAAGAACATATAACATCCCTGACCCCCAAAATACGGAAATTAATTTATGTCTTTAAAAGACTGCGGTGCATCGCTG